>JANHFL010001494.1:190631-209523 GCA_032468155.1 Oxyrhabdium leporinum
AAGAGATAAAGGGTAGGGAGGAAATGTTCAGGAAGAACATTATGGAAAAGATAAGTGTCCAAAATGTTTCTTACAAGGGGGAATGTCTCACACAGGATCTACAAGCAGCCAAATATTTAGATTCATTCCAGCAGAAATTCTTTTTAATCCTTACTCCACAGGTATCTCTGCTTCAACAGCCAGTGCTTTTCCTAAGCCTGAATATTGCAGTCCAAATGATGTGATCCAGTTATCAAGCAAATTCGGCTTCCTTCTGGAACATGAAGCAAGGGGAAATTATTTTAGGCAAAAGCACATCTCACTCCCCAGCATCCTTTCACCCCCAACCCATTCAAGATAACCCAATCCAATGCAACCTCCAGACTATAAGTAACTGCTGGCAGGGCTCTCTGTTCTTATTAGTCTATGTCAAAATAGTTTGAGATTAGTTATAATTAACTGTCATTGTGTCATCTCCCTCTTAACTACTCCAATTAATAAAATAACAACAAAAAAGATCGGCAGCAAGTATGATGAAAAGATCTTTATTTTATTCCCACACTATTCTGTTACATATCTCAGAAATATCCCCATCATCACCCGGCTCTCTATTCCTTTGCTTCCCAATATGAGCAATAGGATTGCTCGTAATAATATCCTATTGCTATCCATAATAATACGGATAGAGGGAGAATTAAGACAAATATTCAAAATGAGAACAACAGCCCTTGAACTTTGGGCGCTCGGTGGTACGTTGTAGCCTCAGGCTACTATTTTTGAAGACTAGTGAGGCAGATAATTGGTTAGCTTTGTAATTCTTCAAGGTAAATCTTATGTACTCTGAATGCATGTATCAAAAATCATGAAATCCCATCTCCATTATGTTGCTCATGGAACATATGTCTGTTCACTACCGTTTCCCAGTTGCACAAAGACCAACCACATGCTTATTTTATCTGTTTGTGAGTTTGATTTTTGTAATTCATTAAATTAATTTATTTTGGTGGTTTGTCAGGCCAAAGCACTGTAAGTGTATAGAGAAGAGCAGAGCCAGACAAAAGCTATCACACCCACGGTAGCTGTAGCAAATATAGACAAGTAGTTCAATTCCAGTAGTTGCTTCAACTGCAAAGTAGCTTCCGTTGCACGGGGCCAATTACAGATTCAGCTGACAGCAGCTTTAAACAATGCCTCACTCTGGCCCAAATGTCTTCACAAGAAGAATTGGGTTCTCTTCTGTGGAGTTAAAGATCTCAAGAGGATGCAAACCACCCATGTCTTTTTTTTCAATAGTTCAAATGGAGGATAACCCTGGTCCAGTACTAGCAATGCAACCTTCAATCCTGCAGTGGAGATATTGGCTAATAAACAATGACAATTATGATGCTGACAACGATGATGACAGGAAATACAGGTGTCGGTATTCTGTCTCATATAAATGAACAATTGGTAAGTATAGTCTCTACAACCCACGATCTGCAAAAAAAAACCCAGCACATCTTTGTGAGTTACCAATTCTGATAACACTTCCCCCCCCCCATCATGTCGACGAGACACCCAAAGTAGGAACAATGCTAATATTTCTGGGCTTCCTTTGGCTTAGTAGACCTCATGCTAGGTACCCTTTGACTTCAAATGCAGCATTATGTTTCTTGACGGATATAAACTTAGGGTGAGGGGGTTCCTGAGATTTTCAAAGCAGACCTTTTAAGCTACTCATGCAAAGGAGTAAACCCCACTGAACAAAGTGAGACATACTTCAAAGAAAGCATGTGTAGGTTCATGTTGTTAAAGGATGATGATGAATTCTGGGAAAACAATGCCAACATATATCTGTTGCTTTCCTAGTTTATGTACTAAGGTAAGTTTAATACGTAAGATTTTATAATAAGGGTAGGAGCATGATGCCGTTTGGAAAATCCTAAGCTCTCCCAAGCCTTCCCCATGTTCATGGAGCTGTTCTTTCTTTTTCATTACTCATTATAACATCTTTTTAATAAACAGGGAAAGTAACAGATGGTGCTCCTCCCTAACTTCTAGCCCTGTTAGTGGCAGGGCTTTGGGGATGTTGGAGCACTTCCAATTTTATCTTTAAATTGTTTTCTTTATAGGCTTAGGACTAACGCAATTTTTGAGAGTAAATTAGAGTAAACCCATCAATTCCAGTTCTGGCACACCTAAAATAATTGGAACTGAAACAAAAAGGAAAGTGATGGATCTATACTAATTACCACTAATAGATCAGTAACTAGCCAATGCAAGTTGAAGTTTTATGCAAACGGACTCCTTAGGAATGAGGGAAAACTAAATGGCATTTCCTAATGCCCATTTTCAAACATTAAAAGCTGCCGTACGTCAAATTTGGATGTTAATCCAGTTATCGTAGTGTTACCTACTCTTGACTGGCAGAGTCATTCCATTCTCAGCCATACCTGGGAAATATGGGGTATATATTTTACAGTTGAATTATGGCCTTTCCTCAGCAGCGTAATAGCTACAATGAATATAATGGTTGGGGGAAAAATTGTTATAAACCCCTGCTGGACTTCGGTAACTTATTCATATACATTTATTTCACAATAAACTGATTATCTGGAAAAGCACCAAGGTACTGCTTTTCCGGGTTTGAATTAAAAAATAAATAGATCTTATAAAATTAAAACTCAATCCTCACTCTTCCCCTCAAGTGGAAGAAATTAATTACACACACCCTTAGAAAACATTCTTAAAATTTTCCCTAACAACTATTATTAATACTCCTGGGTAAGATGGCTTTTTAAAACATTATTAATTTAGTTATTTTAATTTAATAACCCAATTTTCCTAGGGGGCACAAGACAGATGCATCACCCAGTCCAAATTAAACAGTGTTTTAAAAAAAAACAAATTAGATCTATGCAAATGATTTGGCAGGGCGCCTAAATCCAAGTGTTGTATAGAGGCTCAGGACTGAGAGTAGGCCTCAGGAGACTTAATGTCAAAGCCACCTTCAGCCATAGAAGCTAACCAGGTGACTCTAAGCCAATCATTATCTCTCAGTGCAACCTATTCCCCCAGTTGTGTGTTGTAGGCAAGGACTGTAAAAGTGTGTTGTTTCTATTAACTCTTGGGGGAAATGTAACAAGAAAATAAATAAATGCCCTTCTCCCTCAATAGCAATAGCACTTAGACTTATATACCGCTTCATAGTGCTTCACAGAGTTGGCATATTGCCTCCAACCATCTGGGTCCTTATTTTACCGACCTCAGAAGGATGGAAAGCTGAGTCCATTTTGAGCCGGTCAGAATCGAACTCCTGGCAGTGAGCAGTGAGCTCAAAGCACTAAGGCACTTGCTTTCTCCCAAAAATGTAGTGAGGGTCTTCCAAGATTCTCGGTGCATGCACCAAGCTTACTTCTGCTGGGATTGCTCATGAAGACTCCCTTAGGTTGTTGGTAAAGTTTGACTATGATTGTAGTATATTTCTCATAAATGGTAATATAGGTATGAACAAAAGGGAACCACTTCATTCCAACACAGCACACTGCCAATGGGCAAGGCAGCAAGTTTTCCCAGTAGTAGTGAATTCAACAGGAGCAGGACATGGCCCTGCATAGATACCACCTTCATGGGATCAGGATGACATCCTTTGTTGACAATGGTTATGGCCAGTTCCAACAATGGCAGAAGATAGAGCTGATAGGAACATAGCTGCAGATCTAAGCCTGAAACTTCTGCCATTTGTTCATAGATTAGACTTATATCCCACTGTGATTTTCGTTGCTCACAGCCAACTTGGCTTGTCTACTTCTGTATTACCAAGTTGGGGAGCTTGATCTCTGGCCTTGATATCTCTGTTTAAGTGTGTGGGATATATACAAATATTGACATTCCCCTCCCGTCTTTCCAGTCTAGAGGGAAAGGGTATGCAAGATTGGTAGGGTTAATGCCTTATAAATGGTCCTCTTTTATGTCTTCATGTTCTTTATTCCTAAAATTGGTTTGTATCTTAATTTGCTTCCATGATTTCTTCCCCAGATTCCCAAAGTGACTCACCCCTAAGGCAGAATATACAGCATCATACAATCCAAATTTCCAAATGAAATATTACATCAACAAAAAAATCTGTCCAAAACTCCATTAAATAATCAAACAATAAACAATAAAACCACTGAATACAGCATATGATCACAATTGAGCCTAGTTGTTAAGTGAGTTTTGCCCCAATTTTATGACCTTTCTTGCCACAGTTGTTAAGTGAACCACTGTAGTTGTTAAGTTAGTAACGTGGTTGTTAAGTGAAAATTTGGCTTCCCCGTTGAGTTTGTTTTTTCGGAAGGTCACAGAAGTTGGTCACATGACCCTGGATACTGCAATGGTTCAAACTTTGATTGTGTGACCACAGGGTTGATGCAATGGTCATAAGTGTGAAAAACAGCCATAAGTTTCCCGGCGTCCAGAAGCAGCTGGGGAGGGGGGGCGGCGGCAAGATGTTTAAAATCAGCTGTATAGCGGCAGCGAGTAGCACTGACTTAAACCGAATTTCACTTCATGCCGAGTTTTCAAGCTTGCATTAAACATCATATCCTGCCACATACTGGATTGCTTGCGTTTTCTGGTGCCGGAAACTCAGAATGTGACCCAGACACAAAGAAAAGTCTTCGCCTTTCACTATTTGGCAATGTTGAGTCAAGGTTAGCATCTCTGTGAAAGGACTAATCTGCCCCTTTCTTGACTGTAGTCCACCCCACTTGGAAAGGATTTCAAAATACCTCCAAAGGTACAACAGGTGAGTACACCCAATTTTTAGGGTTTTCTAGGAGTTAAAGATGAAAAATGTACTTCTTGTCATACATTAGGTATCCTGATGCCAATTAACAGAGGAGATGACCACTTATAACATCTGGGCCATGTATGGTTCATACTGATTGGCAAAACAACAATTTTAAGAAGTTATTAACACGGAGAGATTAGGAAATCACTTATTATTGTATGTATAGGTGACTTTTGTTTATTTTTATTTAAATTTATTTAATTATTCTCTACATTTTACTCCATCGCAATCCAGAGACCTAACAGTGTACATAAAATATGGAATCCAATAAAACCTTCACAGTAAAACAGTTATAAACAATGCTGGTTTGTTTTATACAGTTATAAAATTACAAGCAGAAAACTACAAGCAGAAAGAAAAAGAAAAAAAAAGAAAGAAAAATGGCTTGATAGAATTGGGAGCAGGCTCTTCAGAACAGCTTTGCGTTTAAAAGCTTCCAAAATATTAACAAGTAGGGAATTATTATTCAATGTATTCAGATTGTTGTATAGCATATAACAACTTTAAATCAATAAATTAAATTAATTTCTTTATATGTTATCACTGTTATGACCTTTTGAAATATTATTGTAGAAATACTTTAAATCTCTCTTCTGTTTTTTTAAAACTTATTCTTTTTTTTTTCATTTCCACAATTGGTATAGTTTAATAAAATGTCCAGGTCAATAATAAATTTGTCTAGTCTGAACAATGAACAAGCATACTATTAATATCATGTTAACTATATTATATTAGTCAGATTTTCGTTAGGTTTAAAATAGTAAGAACAAGATTTTTAATTATATGTTATATGAAACACTCACTTTATACAGGATTTCACTGTAAATTTTATACAATCTAGCTAAAATATCAATAGATAGTTGGAGTTATTTTCACTAAGTTACTGTCTCTTTGATCATTGTTATATATGACACACAGAGGGAGGAAACTATTATTATAGGCAACTTTGTTCAGGCATGATGTACTGAAAAGGAGAAAATTAAAATCAAGAAAAGTGATTTTTATCCTCCAATGACAAATGTGAAGCAAAATGTTTAAGGAAGTTAACTTGATTGGGCTTATTTCTACTGAGGAAAAAAAAAAGAGCTAAATTGAAGAGATGTTTATGTGAAGCATAATGTTTGCTGGCCCCCTGCATAGACTTTATATGAATGATTCATAGTTTCGGAACGGTATCTGGAATAAGTTGACAGCTTGGTAGGCACAGAACATGTTTTACAGATTTGCAAGGCAAGTTATTACATAAGTGAATAAAGTCTAACTGGTTTCCAGAGTCCAGCTTTGAGGGGGGAAAGTGGCAAAGAAAATATCAGGTATGCTTTGGAAAGAGAGAGTTTGCTTCAAAAGAAAAAGTCGAATAGTAAATATTCATAACATTGCTCTAAATCATTCATATGATTTAGAAATCCTTGTAGTTTTGTCTGAGGGAGAATGGACGATTCCCAACACTGTATTTAACCACCATGGTTAGATATGTAGTTGCCCTTGCAGATGCAAAAAAAATATTTTCTGTTCATGGAAGGGCAACTTTAAACTTTGGTCCTTTCCTCCCTGTTAAGGTGAAGGAGTCTGCACCCTTTCTTGACTAGGTGGAAAACCACACCAGCATGAAATTTACTGCCCCCTTCTATTGCCAACTTTTCTCCAGCCTCAGTTGTGTGTGTTTCAATGCTCTGCAATCACCAGCGTTCTCTCCAAGGCAATGGAGGACAAAGACTAACAGATTTCACCCATCATGAGTTTGTCCTCAATAATAAATATCTGTGTAGCTAATAACATTTTATCTTGTTTCTTCAAAGAACAAGACTAGGGCAATGTTGAGGGGAGAAGAGGAAAGCCATTATTTTCAGTGAACAATTGGACAACAGGGAGGCCCAGGCGTGGCCTTTCTTAGAAAATTACAAAAACATTGCAGTTGTGTAACTAAAGTTAAACAGTTGCTTGTATAATCAAATGCTGAAGCAGAGGAATGAACTGGACTGAGTTTGTGCATGGCCTCCTCTGTGTGAATTCTTGGCAAATGTTTTGCAATGAATGGTAGCCTGACCATTGGCAATTTTGTGGCTCCTGCTCCTGGGTTTAGGGTTTTAGTCCCATCTTCTGAAAGAGATAGGTGAGCAAATTAGACTCATCTATGAAATCCTTTTTGGAACCCTGTTTACCGATTTAGGTATTTATGTGCGGCTTTTCAAAGCAAAAGATCATTCTGAGGCCACTTAAAATATACTGAGTATAAAGTGCAATTGAAAGGAACAGCAAAGATTTCCTTTGTCTTTACATGAATAAATATGTGAGGGAATTTAGACCTTGTTATTACTTGATCTTTCATATACTGTTTATTCCTATCTATATCAATTCAAAGATATTTGTGAGACCTTACCCATTCTGTAAAAGAATGTGTCATAAGAAGGTACAATCAATACTGAAACCCATATTAAGCAACTAGGAATACCTTTCAAAGGAACTAACCCAATTCATTCTTTTTGAATCTTGGAAGATATTTAATTTAATACTTAAGTCTTCCAGCAGACCACATGGAGTTTGTTTCTTGTTTACACCAATCAATATATATTGGATCACTTGAAAAATATATTTTACCAAGACTTATTTAACTGCTTCAGCTCTTCCAAGCAATAATAGGTTTAGTTTTTTCCCCAGCTAGAAATATCTGCTATTGCATTTTTCCAGCTCAATTTATCATTTTAAATGAATCTTTAATTTTGTCAAGTAGATCCCTAAATATTCAACCTATACGAAATATTAAACCCCATTGCTATTTATAGATGTGGCCTTTCTTTCTCTAGCAAATTCCATGTTAATATTTGAGTTTTTGCTTTATTAATCTGATAACCTGACACAAGGCCATTTTTTATAAAAGGGCCTCATTATTTCTGAGGGAGAAAGAAAGAACACTAATCAGGAATATTATCATGCATATTATTACATGAAGTCTTTCCAGAATGTTTTTAAAAATCTCATCTATGAGAAGCAGCTAATTTCAAGTTTAAGCAGTAAACCCAGCATGCAAATGATCATCATCAGTAGAAAAATTGAGAGTCAAGTTTATTGGAATGTTGCTATATTTCAATAATTTAGAATTTCAAGTGGTGAGAAACTTCAGAGAATTAATATGAAATCCCATATAAGTCTACAGAAAAATAAATTTGATTGTATTTAGTGGGTATTATTTCCAGACAAGGAATCTAAGGGTTGATATTTCAATTTCCTCTGTAGAAAAGAATAGCTTAGAGTAGGCTTTATTTATATTTATTGCTTTTATTACCTTTATTCAAAACTTACTGCCTATCATGCTTTGCACATCCAAGCAGCACACAGTATTAAAATTTAAAAAAAACTATTATAATTTACACATATTACATTGTTGTTATTTATATTAACTCCAATTTACAACATGGCAACAAACATTATTTTCAGCACAAATTCCAAGACAGGAATTTATACTTTTCTCCTCAACCATGTCATTAGACTGTATTCCCTTGGATTATAATCCAGTTTAAAACTTTCAGCAAGGTTTCTCAAATTAATATCTCAGCTTTGGTTCCTTATTTTGATGGTGTCAAATTTTATATCGTGGACAGAGTTTCCAACATTTCATTTTATCCCTGTCTGGCTGTTTTATTCTGTTTTGCTTTTGGTCTTATCTTCTTCATTAGTTATTGTTTTTAAATGAATTTCAGGATAAGAATGAAAAAATGTGAAGATTTCTGGTGATCCATATATATATATCAGTGCAGGGCTAGATATTCTCAAATGGTTATAGCTAAAGATAACAAAAGATAGCATGATTTAGTAAGTGCATCTGTAATTCCTTACCTGTATAGCCACTCCTCAACTGCACATCCCTAGAGAGATATTCTTACTACGGCTAGTAGTAGGAATTCCATTATGCTGATAATTTGAATTAGATGTTCGAGATATTGACCATATTTTAGTGATATAAAACATTCTGTGATTTACTTGGATTCCGATACTGTTGTGTACACAAGGATGTGCATATAATTGTCCTTGTCGACAGAAATCTTAAGCCCATGTCCAAAATTATTCACAGGTATATGCATAGTGAATAAGATCTTAGGTACAGGACAAAAAGTGTTGGTGTCAGGGGGCTTTAGAAGATTGCTTTTAGAGCTCCATTCATAATCAGCATCCAAAATCAAATGAAAAGTGTGCAGCCGAGACTCTTGATGAACCGTGCATACAGTATATAACCACAGAAATTGACCATAAATAAACTCCTGTCTGTGTCAAATCAGGCTGATGAGAAAACCCAATATTTTCCCACAAATGATTTATTAGGAATGCAATAACTTGGAAATAGGAATGCGTGCAATCTTAGCCAATCTTCCATTTTATGTAAAGTTGCTGCCTTATCCTGCCAAACAGAATCAAGTGCAGAAATGTAATAAACAAAATGGAAATTTTACTTGGTCTAAAAGTGATTGTCTTTGAAATGACACTTTAAAATATATTTTTTTTTAAATTGCTGAGCCTCATTAACTTAGTTAGCTATGTTGCACAGGACATGTTTTCCATCTAATGGAAGACAAAAGTATGTTTTTCCCTGTGGGAAAAAGAATGGGAAAGCTATTAGAGATTAAATATATTTTTAAAGGATTTATCTGTTTATATATGCACATCAGATGGATGAGATATTTAGGAAAAGGCAACCAAACTTAGTTGCAAATCGTCAAGAGTGGAGACAGCAGTCAGCTATAATTGTGGCTGATGTGCAATAATTCCTTCCCAACAAGCTAAGACATAATGCAATATTCATATCAAATGAGGGAAAGCTACTTTGGCAGCCCAGAGGGATGACACCATAAATATTCTAATTCGTGAGTTAAAGGAAATACCTCTAAAGTCAAATTGAGATCAGTGGGATTTGTTGCTTCAGCAAGTGGTACTTGCAGAATGTAAGAATTGCCATGCCATAAAGCACTCTTCGCTGGCATTTGCCTGGATGATACATGAGGTTAGTTCATTTTTAAAATTGATCACCATGATTTGGCAATTGTATGAGTTTCTTCCCTACCTGGTGGACTCCCAAGTCATTTTGCAAGAGTGTGTTTAAAAAACAATAAAAATACCAACATACAGATTAACAGAGTTGGAAGAAACCTTGTAGGTCATCTAGTCCAATCCCCTGGCCAAGCAGACCTTACACCATTTTTGACAGATGGCAGTCCAGTCTCTTCTTGAGAGCTTCCAGTGCTGAAGCTTGCACAACTTCTGAAGGCAAGCTTGTCCATTGGTTGATTGTTCTCATTGTCAGAAAATGTCTCCTTATTTCCGGGTTGAATCTCTCCTTATTCAGTTTCCATCCATTATTCCTTGTCTGGCCTTTTTTTGCTTTGGAAAATAGCTTGACACACACACAACCCGCTCTGTGGTAGCCCCTCAAATATTGGAACCCTGCTATCATGTCTCCCCTGGTCCTTCTCTTCACTAGACTAGCTATGCCTAGTTCCTCCATTGTATGTTTTAGCCTCCAGTCCCCTAATCATCTTGGTTGCTCTTCTCTGCACTCTTTCTAGAGTCTCAACATCTTTTTTGGTTATGAGAAGAGGAGCCCCAATAATAATTACAGTTTATAAAAACAAAACAAGTAATGCAGAGTACAAAAAAGAAATCAAAATAAATAGCAGTCAAGGGATATTATGGTCTGTACTGTCAACATAAGCAGGAAACAAGACCCTTCACACACTTGGAATTATAGCAAGATTTCAAGGCCATCTGAAAGACCAACAGGGTCAAAGAAATCCTAATCTCAGGAATTCATCCCTTCCCTTTTTCTTCTCTTTCTCTTCATCAGTCCCACTGATTAAAACTAAGTTGAACGAATTCCATGCTAAAGTCCTCTTCTTTGTACTGATGTTGTTTTATAAAAGGTAGCTTTTCATTGGAAAGGAAAACTCCAGTCCACTCACAGTTATAGAAATTTGCTGGATGACTTTAGACCAGTCACTTTTTCTAACCTTGACTTATGACATCAAATTATTGTTGTAGAGATAAAGTGAAGGGACACCATCCCTTGTAAGTAAAAAGGGTACTTGAGCTCCTAGAGCATGGGTGTCAAACTCGCGATGTCATGTTGCCGTCACGTGACATATCACAATGTTTTTTCCCCTTTGTGGAACTGTGGTGGGCGTGGCCTGCATGTGGCACATCTGGCCCCTGGGCTGTCAGTTTGACACCCCTGTACCTAGAGAAAAGTTTGGTGTAAGTTTAACATCCTAATCAATAAATTTCCATATAATGGGTAGACAAGTATACCAAAAATAGTATTGCCAAAGCATCAATATCAGCTTTGCTTTATTTTTATAATCGATAATCCATACCTAACAAAAAAAAGATTTTCCATTTTTAAGAGGCCTTTAGATTGCCTTCAACAAATTGTTGTGTGACTGTTGTGAGAAATGCTTGAATGTCACCCTCATTTTACAACTCAGGATCAAGCGTATCTAAGAACAGATGAGCTCTCAAAAATAATATTTTGACCTGTACACTCAGTCTTGCCATTGTGAAGTACAGCCACAACCTTGTGATTTTTTTCTATCCTACATCTCTAAAATGTGAGATTCCATAGGCCACAAGCTGCAATAGCTACTATACCAAATATTAGCTGATAAAAAAAATCCAGATGACCATTTGGTAGTAATAAATAGCTAATATAGCTCCTTGCAGCTTACTTCTGGTGGCCCTAATAAATAAGTCATTTCTATTTTCAAAGTACTAAAAAGCTAGATTTTTGATGGTTCAGCACTTATACATCAAATAACATTTAAAAAAAAATAACTCTTGTTCTCTCAGCCATGAATCTTCTTCTAAAGAGAACTCTCAAAAAAGTCAAAGGTCCATCTAAAAACTTTCCTCCCTTCCTACTAACTCTGATTCATTCCTAATGGCTCCAAAAGGACAAGAGAAGCCATGGATGGAGCTTGAGATTGCTGTTCTCAAAGTGGCATTATCTACTTTAACAGGGCAACATCACCCCTGCTGTCAGGCTTCACACTGGCACAGCAATAAATCTCTACTCTCCGAAACTCAACCTTGCATCAGTAACTAACTAACAGGAGAACTTCACAGATTCAACAAGGTGTGATAATTTGGTTTATTTCAGGCAAGAAAGAAATCATAGACAGCTTATGCAGAATTGCTTACTGAAGAACATAAAATGACACCCTTATATATGACATCTACTAGTCTTTTCTACCTGCCTTTTCAAATCAATAGATTTTTGGACAAGAGGGGGAAGTTACTGCCCCGTGTTTACACAACAATTCTGATAGCTGCTTTACACCTGCATGAAATAACTCCTGTTTATCCATTAGTGTAAACATTGGACTCTATTATAAGGGGATTATTATTTGATGTGGCAGAGAGCTCAAAAGCCCAGTGAGCTTAATGGTGATGCTGTAAGAGCAACTTTGCCAGTAAGGATGAAAGACGAGGAGTGATACTAAATGTAATCCATATCAGAGGTAAAGGAAATAATGCTTTACAGGTGCAAGAAAAGCCAGTGCCCCTATGATAAAGAACCCCAAAACCACACCTGAAAGACCTTTAGCAAACTACTTCCATACCAAGAAAGCTATACAGGTGTACAGTAGGTGTTATATTTAGACAAGTTGGGATGCTGATAGGGAAAAATATCTCCATAGTAGTTAAGGCACCAGTTTAGGAACCAGGAGACAGTGAATTCTAGTCTCATTTTAGGCATGAAAGACAGCTGGGTAACCTCAGGCTAATTGCTTACTCTTAGCCCAACTCACATAGTTGTTGCTGTGGAAAAAATAGGAGGAAGGAGGAATATTATGTATGTTCGCCATCTTCAGTTATTCATAAAAAAATATTTTTCTTAAAAAAATGTAATAATATCAGAAGTCACTTTCTTACTATTGTATTAGGGAAGAGGACTTTATATCCATGTCATAAGGAAGTTTGGTAATTGACAGTGCCAGTCCCGGAAAAGGAATGTATTGCTTTACTTACAGAACATAAAATGTAAGAAGCACGAAACAAAGAGAACTTGAAAGTATAAACCAAAAATGAAGCATACAGATTGTGACATTTTAGTAATTTAGGGGGTTTGGATCACATTTGATTGCTCAGTATAGTATCCAGAGCATGATTCCTTTAGAAAGAATGGAGTACCAATTTTACTGCCAAAAGGACAGTTCTTAATATGCGATTGGCCATGACCCAATGCACTACAGAGTTACATTTATTTATATTAGCGGATGCAATGATAGCTTAGTACTCAACTGTTCTGAAACTCATTGAATTTGGTACTCGATGCATTTTGACATTAAAATTTTGTGTTGGTACTCATCGTTTGTTTGGTACTCAACACACACAAGCTAGACTTGTCAGTGTCAGCTGCCTTGTGACTCACTACATTATTCTTATGGGGAAAATGTGTTTGGCACTCATCATTTTTGGTTTTCATCACACACACCTCCCAGAACCAATTAAACATTAAGTGAATGCATCTATTACAAACTCAGTAAAAGACACTGAAAATTCCATAGGAAATTGCAGGAGGAACAAAATACAACTGTTCTGTTTTTTTTAAAAAAATATATAATATCATTAATGACTGCAATGCAAAAGTTGGAGGAATGGAGGAAACTGGAGTAGCAGGAAAATTTGTATGGGAGATAAACACAGTAATGCAGGGGATAGGTTAATAGAATTTTGCAAAGATAATTCTTCGTTTATTGCCAACACCTGCTTCAAGCAGCATAAATGCAGACTCTATTCATGAAGATCCACATTAGTGGATGCACAATGACAGAATCAAATCAAGTGCCTAATAGGAAGCAGAAGATGGGTTAGCGCAATTCCATCAGTCAGGATATTTTCAGGTGAAAATTGTGGAATGTACTGTTAATTACTGTTGTCAAATATACAGGATAGACATAGAAAATTAAACAAGATAGCTGTCCCAGTAGGATATTACCTGGAGAATGTATGTCCACATAACAGTACAAGGATTCAGTACACTTAACTTGGGTGAAAATTAAGCTGAGGAACCATGGAAAGAGATTAGAGACACGATGGAAACTAAAAAGAAAAACGAATAAATTCTTAACTTGCCATAGGGAAAAAAAGGTGCAGCTGAGTTTCAGAAGAAACTATCATAGTAGAATGTAGAAGGAAAACACAGGCATAAGGAGGATATGTGATGATTGAATGGAGACTTCAATCAAGAAAGGACAAGGCTGTCAACAAATGATGAAGCAAGAAAAAGAAATGAGTTTTTTTTCAGAGCAATCACAAGAAAAGTTACAGCTTAGGTGGGAATACTGGAGAGCAATTGTGGAAGAGATCTGACATAAGCAAACACATTTAAGAGAAGATGGGAATACTATGCAGAAACCCCTTTCAAAAGGGATTATAGAATATAACCTCACCGTGAGGGGAGGGGAAGAAGTCAGAAGAGGAGTTTGTAATTTTTGAGTGAACAACGATGAGTAAGGCCATGGATTACATCATGGGTATCAAACTTGCAGCGTTACGTTGCCATCACATGACGTTTCAAGATGCTTTTTCCCTTCGCAGAGCTGGAGTGGGCATGGCCTGTGCGTGATGCCTCTGGCCTGTAGGCCACCATTTTGACACCCCTGGATTACATGAACCCTCAAACACAACAAGGGCAGCCTGCTTAATTAGCAGCAAGAATGGATCTGTCCCCTGCTGATGGCTAATTGTCTGGCTGTCGGATAAAACGTTCTTCCCATAAGGCAGTGTTTCTCACCCCAAACCATTTTAAGATGTGTAGACTTCAACTCCCAGCATGCTTTCTTGGGAATTCTGGGAGTTGGAGCCCAGATATCTTAAAGCTACCAAGATTGAGAAACATTGTCACTGAAGAATGCAGACATCAGGTTGAAGAAGGAATGCACAAAAAGAATGCCAATGCCAACACGGTCCTGGGAAAGGAAACAGCATGAGAAGAGATTCAAAATAAAATTATCTTAATTGTGTTTTGTATATGAGGGAGCAGCGGAAATCTCTAGGAGGCTTTCAAGATTCTGCTACTATGCCCTCTGACAGTTCATGTCTGCTTCTCCTGACCTAGCCGTGAAGAACTGACCCTTCTTGAAGAAAGATATGGGGTAGATATGGGGTAGTGAGTGCATCAGAAGGGTCCCCATCAGCCTCGAGGGCAAAATATGGTTTTTTTAAGGAACAGTGTCGCAGGTGCATTCCGAATGCAACACCTTCACGTTAGACTGGCCTCCTTCCATCTTACAACCACCTCAGAGCAGTCTGTGACTAACCAGACCTAGGCTGCACCTAATGCTCCTTTACACGCTAAATGGGCTTTGCTCACTTCAGAGGCACAAGGCAGGAAGCAGCCCACTGATTGGCACGGCTCCAGTGCCTCCACAGCCAATCGGCTAAGCAATGAAATGTCATTTCAATGCACAAGGAACAAAACCGAGACTCTCCATCCATCTGCTGGGGCAGGGTAAAGTACGTTTGGGTGTGAAAAACAGAGAGTGGAAGGAGGGTGTATGACACAACCCAGGGTTAACCGAGTGATCTTCAGCACCTATCAGGCTTCTAACTGTAGCCAAATGTTGCCTCAGCAGCCTTATGTAAACCAGCTGCAGCACAATTCAACTCTGAAAGCAAGCCTTTCCTTTAATTTTAATGTATTCTCCCAAGTCCTTATCTTCATCTACAGCTGCCAAAACAGAGGATATCGGAGCATAATATTTATCTCATTAGTTGAAGGCAAGAGGTAGTAATTAGGTAGATGGGCTTCAAAATTATTTTGCAATTTGTCACTAGAACTCTTGATGCAGAATAGGTAATGTGACTTTAAAAAAAAACCCTGACTAATGTCTTTTGGTAAAAGGAAAAGCAGAAGTGTTCGTTCTTTCGGAAAGGACAACTTTCAAAATGCGAACTGTGGATCCTAGTGGAGGTTTAGATAGTACGAATACCTTGGTTTCTTTTCTTTGTCAATACCATTTCCCTGGAAGGAATGAGCTAGCCAAAAAAGACTTTCAACAAGAAAGATAAACCCATTTACTATCATTTACAAAGACTGATGTGTATACGCAATTAGACCAGTGAAAGCATTAACCTCTCAACACATCTCGTTCTTCAAGCTGTGTAGCATATTAAAATTGTGGTCATTAGTCTTAAAAATTGCTAACTTAGCAGAATTAATAAGATCTGGACATAATGTAGTATGAATCTGCAAAAAAAAAATTAGCTTAGTAAAATTATCTTTGGCTTTAAAGCCTGAAGTAAACAGAGAAGCCTCTAACCACCCAGTTATTGCTTTCCTGAATTACAGCCCCACAACAATGCTGGTTAATTTAGCCAGCATCCTGAGAATTTTAATTCAGAACCTTGGAAAGCAGAGATTCCCTAGGCCAGCTTGAAAATCCCATATTTTTTTGTGAATGGCACCAACAAGACATCAAATATCACTCCAAAATATAAGGTCCATAGTAACAATACATCTTGTGATGATGTTCGGCTAACTTTATCTAAGCTTGATAGGAGAACATGCCTATAAGATAAGAGCCATGGTGGTGCAATGGTTAGAATGCATTACTGCAGGCTACTTCTGCTGACCGCCAGCTGCCAGCAGTTCGATTCCCACTGGCTTAAGGTTGACTCAGCCTTCCATCCTTCTGAGGTCAGTAAAATAAGAAGCCAGATTGTTGGGGGCAATATTATGACTCCGTAAAACTACTTTGAGAGGGCTGTATAGCTCTGTGAAGTGGTATATAAGTCTAAGTGCTATTGATAAGGGCTATTGATAAGGGCTGGTTAATATTGGGATAGGAGATTTTCACAGTATACTGGGACCGTAAGCTAGCCTGGGAAATAAAAAAGAAAACAATCCAAGGAAAGGAGAATTCTATGATGTAGATGTTTGCTTAGAAACCAGGAGATGGTGAATTCTAGGCATGAACTTAGGCATGAAAGCCAGCTGGGTGACCTTGGACCAGTCACTCTCTCTTAGCCCAATTCACCTCATAGGGTTGTTGTTGTGGGGAAAATAGGAGGAGAAAGGAGTATTACGTATATTTGCAGCCTTGAGCTATGTGTGGAAAAAAAGTGGAATAAAAATTTAATAAATAAATGTTGGTATTGTTCTCAAGAAAAGTATAGGAGCATTCCCAATGAGGTCACTAGAAGCTGAGCTCAATTCTAAAGACGTTTTGTCACACATAAATATATGGGAAAATGTATATGCACACAAGAAACAAACATCTAGTTAATGTTAAGCATGTTCATCAGTTCTTGGAAAGAAAAGTGCCCATTTTGACTTCAGGTGCTTAAGCCACTTAAGATCAGTTCCTTACAATGCAGATTGTAGATCTGAGTACCTTTATTTTTGTGAAAATGAAATAATCTTGTATTGAGGCAGATGCTTACAACATGAGAATGGCTTTATGGTTCTCAGGTATAGCTTGAGGGGTTTCTTTGTACAATAATTTGCAAAATGATAAAAGAAGTACATCTCTTTCAGAAAAAAGGAGGATGTTAAAATGGAATCAAAAGCAAATCAAAGTAATTTAGTTATACTTTCAAAGTATATTAAATTACAAAGATCAGTCTTCCTGTCATCACTATGAATTTGGTAGAAAATTTAGGTTTAAAATTAGTTTAAAATTTCTTATTTTTGATAATTGTATATTTCATCCCATATCAGGTGGAATTCAGCATTTTTCACTCCCTCAAATATGCAGAGATGAAATCATTGTGTTCTTATTGAAGTCTACTCAGAAGTAAGCACTGAAATACAACAAAATTTACTTCTAAATAAGTAGGTTTCAAACTTAAAAAAACAAAATTAAGTTCAAGAAGGACTGAATGTAGTTGGCTAGATTAGTTGTGAAGTGGAAAATCTTGGAAAAATCCAAAATATATAATAGACCAATATTTTTAATAAACCATTGCAAAAGCCAACAGATCTAAGGCTAGCTAGACATTTTCATTGGATAATACATTATTTCTTCAAATAGGATGAGCTTCAAAATGTGAGGGATTTAAAGTGTGAGGCAGGCGGTGATATTGAAATCATGTAGCCTGCATATCCTTAGATTGTAGAAACCAGAAAGCATATAGTTAATCCCCCTTATTTGAATTTTTTTTTTAAAAATCCAATTTATACTTCTCCTGTGTGCTTCACTAAGACTAATTCCTAAGTATGTGTGTTCACATTGTGGCTTTATATGAGTAGGTATTTATATTATACTACATACATGATCTTACTTTTGGCTGTATGTTCTTTTTGTCTCTTGTTTGAGAAAACAAAATATACAGGAATAGTCTGGCAAATCTCTTGAAATGTTGAACATGACAGACTCCTGTTTTGCCTCAGTTTCTCTGCTGAATTTCTAATAAAAGCTACATGGTATCTTTGATGACTCCATTCAAAGACATATTCCACTGATTCTTCCCCAGGATATATTTAGCTGTTTTATCTGAACTTCACTGACATTCTTAAGGTGAAGTTCTTCATTAAAAGCCAACAATTTTAAATCAATGGCAGCTTACTGGCAGGTAGTAAGAAATCTGTAAAGATCTCCTCACAGCTAGCATTCATCATGATCTGAACTGTTATTTTCCTTTGCTGTTGTCCTCTGGAGGTTCACAGATCAGCTGTGATCCAACGTGAACTGAAAGCATCTCATTGTGAATCATCAAACCGTTCATAAAGTTTATTAGTTCAAAGTTCCCATCAATTTGCCTTTGAATTTAAAAAAAAAAAATCTGAATTGAATCTTTGCAAAGTCATCTACCACATCCAGCTGTGATCTGCTATTTCCTAAAAGAAAATCTATTTAGCTGTATTATTTATTGTATAATTTATTTTTCACTTATTACAATGAGGATTGTTTTAAGTGAATTCATGGTAAGCTAGTATTCCTTTGCAAAAAGCATGATAGAAAAGAGTATATGTAGCTTAGGGCTGAACTGTGGAATCCTTGGTGTTCTCTGAGCCTCCCTCAAGATTATCCTTCAGTCCCAGTGGTGGCACCATCACTGCCTAGGAGTCCTGCCAGCTGGCCGCCGCTACCCCCGCTACCCACCCCCCCC
>JANHFL010001494.1:214172-224599 GCA_032468155.1 Oxyrhabdium leporinum
TTATAAGTTGTAAACCGCCCCGAGTCTTCGGAATGGGGCGGTATATAAATGTAAAAATAAATAAATAAATAAATAATCCTAGCTGCTTGCTCAGAACCTATGCTGTTGGCATTGCTTATGTACTGTTACAAAGAATATATAATATTTTGGCTATGGTAGACCCATCACTGCTAAAATTCTCCATCCTGGATGCTCTGTAGCTTGCATTCTCTGGGAATTTCAATAATCCCAAAAGCGCAGTTGTCCCCCAAATAGATCTCTTTCAGTTGGCTTTTAATTCTTAATTAATTTTAGTTCTAATGTTAATTCTGCCTTTTAAAGCCCTGTTAGCTGCCTTGAGTACCCACTTGAGTAGAGAGGGAAGGCCTCAATCAAAGAACCTTTTGTTTCACATGATCTATAAATTACATGGTCTCATCTGGTATGCAGAGCATTAATGTTTTATTGAATCATCTATACATCTTTGATATAAAGTACACATTTTATTTTCAAACAGAAACATCCCCAGCCTCCAATACTCTCTTTTCAGACAGAAATAAAACCTGCAAAGAATGCCTAGGTTTGTTATCATTCTGAAAAGAGCACACCATTAAAATAATCATCTCATAATGTAATACAGTATTTAATCTAGTTGCCTAATTATTTTGAATAATACTTTATTAAGGCATTTATCTTTAAAATCTTTAATGAAGGAGGACATAATGAACTCAATATATACAGTATGCCTTTTAAAAGGTAGCAATAATACCAAATATTTAGCTTTTTCTTTTTGTTGGAAGTTAAAACCCACCCCTCTCCTAGAAAAATGAAATATTTTAGCATATACTAAAAAGGCAGAATATTTCCCCTAAAAAAGAAGTAAAAACTCAGAGAGACAGAAACTCAGCCCACCCTCACCTTTGTTAATGGGCCATTAAGGCCTGGGCCAGTCTATTCTACATAACAAAGTTCTACCTCCTTCAGGCAGAGCCATTTAATTGCCCTTCATTGCATCACCCAGCAAGATTCAACCAAACTCAGCACACAGACAACCTACAAAAGCTAGCCATGACCTCTGATAGCAACCAATCAGGATACTCTTCCTGTGCCCCAGGAAGTTAAAAGCCAGAGAAGGTATAAAACCAAGGGACTCTTGGCATCTCTGCCCCTTTTTTCTTCGCCCAAGATCTCCAAGGCATGTGATCCCATTCATCAAAACCATGTGGTCCTGCTGTCTACCACTAAACCATCTTTCCAAGCAGTTACCATGTTTCTTTTTCCACACTTGGAGCAGAACCCAGAAGGATATTTCTTCCAACAGTAGGAAAAGGCATTGAAAAGCATGAGTTAAAGGGTGACCTGCAAGGGCAATCTAAATATAATTTAAGATAACTTCACCCTAGTGCTTCTAAACTCAACAAACTATTGAGTTCGGTTCTGATGTGGCCATTCAAGAATTGCTTGTACTTGATTTACCATGAATGCAGTTCCAGTGAAAAAGTTCTGATTCCAGCCTTCAGTTTTAAAGTCTGGAATGGTAAAGAATAAAATAAAAGGATGAGCTTTCATACTAACTGATTTAAATGGGTTTAACTTTTCTAGACTATCACATTTCTCAGCACATTTACATTTTCCAAACAAGCAAGGCCACCAATTTAATTCAAAAGCTTTCCTCTTTATGATGCTTTATTTAACCGATTTGCAGAAGCTAAAGGATCACAGGATGTATCAAAGAGTTTCTAACTATCCTTACTTGAAATGAACGAATTGCTGCAGTTTGTACATTTTTGAGATGTAATCTTACTCAAGAGTTATTGATGAACTGAACAAGAAAAGAGATGGGGTCTCTTCAGGCCTGCCTTAATCTTTGTTATCCATGAAAACCCTGTTGTCATTGGCTGTTTGTTTATAAATAATCTAGGTTGCTTTTTCTACTTTAATGGATTTCTAATTATGATAGATTCATCTCTCATCATGCCTATCAGCTTGCTACTGCAATATGATGGACACCGCACATCTGGAAATCAGCTACATTAGCACTTAAATAGACAAATTACAATGTTTGAAGGGTTGGGGAACTATAACTCCCCACCCCCCTTATCTCAAGGGCTGTTCAAGGGTTTCCAGGAGATTTGGAGGACTGTATTTCAAAAGTGAGTAGGACTATGATTCAACGCAAGTGGTATTAAGAGAGATTTTAAGGAAAGAAGTGAAGTTATCAAGTTTCTGCAAGAAAGCAAGGTATTCCGTTCACCCTTCAATATTCTCTCCAAAGCAAAAGGGAAATTTGTCTGGTTGCACTGAGCCTGCAAAGAGAGGGCTGGTGTTCATTATACAGAAGCTGAGGTACACTGTTTTCATATATTATTGGTTAAAGGTCCTCTTGAAACAGGATTATGTTTTAAGAAGATGGAAGAAGAGGTTATGGTTGAGAGAAAACAATTAATGGCAGCCGAATGGAAAATGACTGAAGGTCAATTAATGTATTACCATCTTAATAAGAAAATTAATGTCTAAAATATTAGCCTCAGAACACTGTTGTTGTTGCTAATTATGTTGCTATATTCTGGTTGGAATTTATCTGTTTTTAGTGATACGTCAGTTTCTTTGCATCACTGCATTACTGAAGGTCAAACTATAATGGAACATTAATAGAAAAAAAAATCCAAATCCTATCAATAAGTGCTATCTTTTTTTTACACTTCAAGGATATTGTTGTTAATAATCATCCCTTTTTAAAACATACTCCAAGGAATCCAATAAACATGAAAACTAGCCTCTTATTGAATTTGGGTCTTAAGAAATACCTTTAATATTTTCAACCATTTTGCCATTGATTGGCTAATATAGATATTCCAGCTCTTTACTTTTCTTGCTGATGATAAATATCCACCTTAGTGCTAATCTTTAACAGTTTTAAAAAAAAAAAACATATTGTAGGTTTATGATTAATGCAGGACTTTTAAATGCCGCTGACACATCTGGGCCAAATGTGAATCAAGAAATATTTGACTGTAATATTCTCCCATTTCACAGTTTTAGATCATCCAGATTCCTCTTGCAAATAATTTAAATGCCACAAAGACTTGCTTGCCAATGACTTGATATAAAATTTAATATCTCGCATTGCTCATGACTTTAAAGGAAAAAAAAAGAAGGTTTAGTTATTTTGTGTAAATTGGGATTACCCAGGGTTCAATTTATTATGTGAATTTTGAATAAAAGTGAACCCCCCCCTCCAATCCCCAAGTCTCCACAAAGAGGCAAATTATTTGGTTCTATTCTCCTCACTGCAATATTCACACCTTGGAGAGCAGTATGTGGTATCAAAATTAAAGGCAGATTATCCTGAGAGGATCCAGGTAGATCCTGAATTCCTTAGCCAATCTGTCTGTAGCTCCGGGCAATCATCATCTATGAGAGATCCATTCCAACCTAACAATAACAAAAATGAATGTTTTGAAGATACCTAAAGCCTGTCCCTCTTTTTGTGCATATGTAATATATGACTTCAAGGAATAATCCAAAAGACTTTTTCCAATCAGCATCATCTTCTCCCTTCCAAGAAATTATAATGACGAACCATTTTTGCTATGAAAATCAGACGCAATCTTTGGATCTAAAGCAGACAACCCCCTCCAATATACAGTATATAACATATTTCTACCCCCTGACAACCTACTCTCAGTTGCTCATTTTCCTAACCGTGCACAATAAATACCTCAGGATATTATAAATTTGGATGTCAGATGGCATTAAAAATTGTGACTGCTGGGGGTGGAAATGAAGAGAGGAGAGAAGAGAAGCCTACTGAAGTATGTAATAATATAACATGTATTACGCACACGGACATACTGTAATGCTAATGACACACTAATGAGATAAATGCATTGTTTTCAAAGCTTGTGTTTGAAGTGTAAATCTGCCTCTGCTAAAGCTTGTGTTTGAAGTGTAAATCTGCCTCTGCAGAGCTGGGCAAACTTAGAATTGTTTTAGGTTCAGTGGTTGTCAGAATGAACAAGGGGACAGGATACTTTGGAGGGGAATTTAAATGTTCAGGGGTGATTTATTTCATTTTGATTTTTTTGTGGATGTATGCTTTCCTCCCTCCCTCCCCTTTCCTTTTCCTTTGGCTTACTGTGGATCACGAATGCAATGCAGCTAAATGGCTGTTGCCTGCCTCAGAATTATGCCATGGGTTTCCAGCAAATTATCACCACTCATTCGCACATTCCAAAGAGGCTCCAGAAATCACAACATAGGATTTGGAAGGCTATTCACAGCCTTGAACCTACAGGTTGCCTGTATCCCTGCCATCAGGAAAATTGGATTTATTTATTCACAGCGATGCAATAAGTTGACATCATCCAATCTGAAATATAGAATTGGGGTCTTTTAGCATCTGATTCTCTTTAAGGGATCTTGCTGCTTCATATGCAATCTTCATGAATGTTTCCCTTCATGTGAAATTCACTTCTATGGACTTTGAAGAGTTGAGAGAGTAACAGATGAGGAAGAGGAGAAGGAGAAGGAAAAGAAGGAGAAGGAGAAAAAAAATGGAAGAAATAAGGTACGGTAACACAGTAGGGGATACTGTAAGTTGTAAATAAAGCTAAGCAAAGTGCTTAGCTATGGTAGAGATCAAAGAGTGCAGCTTTATGATTTGAAAAGTTTGCTTGTTTTATTGATCTCAAAATAAAATAAAATAAAATAAAATAACTTGTTTGTTCTGGAATAAATCATCTAAAGCAAAACAAAAACAAAACAAAAGGAAAAAAAAAGACAATTTGGTGCTTCTCCAAAGCCCCAAACTAATAATTCTCGGCATATTGCAAGGGCATTCATCCCACTAAAGAAAAGAGATTACAGTTATCAGCTTCTTTAACCTTGTGCCAGTTTAAATAACATGTAACACAAATCTCATGCTGGTGTGCACTACTACTATTTCTTTAGTTCATATCATAGCTGTATGGCTATTAAAGCAAATCATGTCTAGAAATGGTTTTTAAAGAGCTCTGATATTCAGAGTTTTGCCAGTGTTACTATTTCTTCTACCTTGGAATGTTTTCACGTGTTCCAACATTTTCCTGCCATAAGCAAAACTTCAAACTTCGTTTTGCTGTCTTTCAAGGCCTACGGTTAGCCCACAGAATCAAACAAGGACAAATCAATAGCAAGCAAGAAGTACAGGTAGAAAAATCTATTTCTAACACCCAATGTCAAAATAAAATAAAAATTAATAAATAAATAAAATAAAATAAATAATTAAGGAAGAGAGAAACAAAAAATGTAAGTAAAAGACGGCATTCTTTTAGCTAGAAAGAGCTAACTAGAAGTTGTTATACTATCAGCATTTCACAGAAAACATAGGCTACTTCTTGGGTTTGGTAACATTTCTATTGTCTTAGATTCTAACCTGTGTTCTTACTACCAATCCTCTACCTATAGAATTTAACATTTTCTACTGCATAACTCTAATACTAATGGAAACGGTAACTCATTCTTCACCACATGGAAAACCAAATGTTGGTAGTGATAGTACCACCCAGAACCTGCTAAATATGCTTTTCCTGATGATTTTGTATACAGTATAATGCAATAATCTATATAGTCTACTTATTTTTTTAAAAAAATCAATAAGAATAAGACTGGTTTAATTAAAAAAATGCTAGATGTCTTTGAACTAAATTGACTACTCTGCCACCAGCAAAGTATTGAGAGTTCAATCCAAGTATAAAGCTAGATGTATTTATTCAGCTATTGCAAACTTTTTTATATGGACATCAGATGAATTCATTATTTCTCCTGATTGTAATCCCAAGAGATTATTGATTGGTATTTGATAACAAGAGCATATTACATCCTTACTGTTATCTTCGCTGGTTACCAGCTGCTTTACCGTGTGAGCTAATAGAAGAGAATAGTTGTAGTTCAGGGTTGAACTGTGGTGCCCTTAGAGAGCTCTAAGCTTGGTTGTTTTCTTGCAGATGTTTCTTTATCCTACTAGGTAACATCATTAGTGCTAGAAGGGAGTGTTTTATGGGCATAATTCAGGGTCTTGATATCAGCCTTTAGGGCTCTCAATAGCTTAGGAGCTGAAGGAATGTGGCCAGACACCAAGAGCAACAGGAGAGACTCTCTTCAAAATCTTTCATATGGCCACTTGGGAGTGTTACGTTCTTTTCTGTTACTTCCAAGCCATATAATATCACAATTTCCTCAGAGTTGTGTTTGCTCCTGCTCTTTTAGCTGTTAGGTTTGGCAGAAGACTTGTCTTTAGCGAGGTCTTTTCAGTTTGAGTGGAGCTGAGCTAAGCTAAACAGGGACTAAAACTGTTTTTTATATTTTATGTATCTTTGTGTGGGTGCTATTGATATTGATAGTCTGCTTGAGCAAATAAAAGGACATCATCATCATCATCATCATCATCATCATCATCATCATCATCATCATCATCATCATCATCAACATCAACATCATCATCATCATCATCCCAATATAGAGCTACTAATTGACTAATTGAACATGAATCTAGATCTCCCAGATCTTGTCCTAGCACTCCAACTAATACTGATATATGCAAGTCATTTTGGAAATCAATATTCAAGCCACATCCCTCTAATTTTATTTTCATGATGCAGCAACACAGCTATTTATAGAGTTATATTTGATTATACAGATTTAATACGATGCAATTTTATTTCTTCCTATGAAATATAGAAATATATAAGTAATGTACCTTTCCTTGTTTCCTAGATTTGGCAACTCTTCAACTTAGCAAAGGTCTGGAGGAGCCTGGGAATTTTTGGCTGCCATGCTAACTATGGACCTGACCTGACCTATTAAAGATCTGACACACATGAGAAGAACACAATATCCGGTTTTGGTATCAGAGCAGATGAGACATGAATTAGAGGGCACTGAACTTCACCATCTGTCATTGATAATCACTCTCTGATTGCTATGGAGTTTTGTGGTGTTACTCCTGCAACACTCCAGTGGGGAAGTGTCTTTAGGTCCATGAACTTTATACTTCTTGTTGGTTTACAGAGGGCTCTTGCATGGTTTCCTAAGGCTTGGGCATGCAACTCAGCCAAAACTCTAGTTGCCCATTAGAAAAAAAGAGATGTCTTGGGCACTGAACCAGGTTGTAACAAAACAGCATCTCTGTTCCCAGCTGCATGTACCCCCATGGTTTACGGATGAGTTCAGGGAGATGAATTAACAGAGAACATTCCTATAACATTGTTGGGTTGAGTTCTGTCTCAGATCTTGACCAGTACAAGCAAGTCACAATGGTGATTCAAATGGCAAAAAGAAATATTGTCATTGTTGCCTCAGTGGAATGCCAGCTAAGAGCCCTTCTAAAGAAGAATGTTCACCAAAACCAACTGAAAAATTGCTCTGAGTAATTTTTGCAACATTTTGCCAGCAACCCAATCCAAATCTGAGAGGAGCCCAGTCGGACAATGGCAGTGGAAATGACTGTGCCTTCATCTTGTGATTTGAGATCGTCTTCAGTTTAGAAGATCCAAGGAAGTGGAAAAGGTCCTCTGCAGAGTTGGTTCCACCACTTCTCTCTTGGATCCCTGTCCCTCTTAATTGCTGAAGACTTCTGAAGTAGCAAATGGCTGGATCCAATGCAAACACAGAAATATGTTTTGGATAGGAGCTTGCTTTGTGATGTCACAATGCATATTTATCATTTTGACCGTGATTCAGCATGCTGGGAATGCCCCCTAACTATAAGATAGTGAGGGTAAGTATCGTATCTAAAAAAAAAAAGTTGCTGTGAGTTTCAAAGGGAAGGAAAGTGAGATATGCTGTGAATATTCAATAGCATTCTATTCCCTCTGGGCAACTGTATTTTCTAGTTCCTGTGAGATACGATTCAAGGAAATGATTCAAGAGAAATCCTGTTCCCAAGTAGAAAATTATATATAATATTTCTTCAGTTGATTCAAAACTATACACTATTAGGTATGGTCAAAAGACTTGTGCCTTTTTTTTTCATGCCCCTTCGAAATTGCAACGACTGTAACCAATAACAATGTTTTTGGATGAGTGGAGTCACAAAATACATGCTTTTCAAGGCAAAAAAAGGATAAAACAGCCTGATTTGGGACGAGAGCCTTCAGGGGAGTTTAAAGAATATCCAGATTTACCTCTCCAATAAAACACTGTTGCCTCCACAAAGCAGACTGATAATACTGGCCTGCCTGCTCCTTATTTAGACTACAGCTTGGTGGAGAAAACTAGCATCGAGTAGCAGATCTTCCACTGCACATATAGACGTCCTTCAAAGGTGAAAGTGATAGCTGACATTGAATATGGACCCAACATTTCTGCTGTATTAATGAGTAATAGTCTGTTCTCACCCTGGACATCAAATGAATGGGTGATAGTGTTTTCTAGTTACCTGAGCCCAGTTCATTGGACCAGAGTTCCCAAATCTTCCCAGCTTGGTGGCCCAGCAGGAGTGGGGAGAGGGGATGTTTCTGCGTGAGTGGCCAGCAAGCATGCACGGGGCTCCATTTGTATGCATGCGCGCCCACCACTCATGCAAATGGAGTGCGCGTGTTCATGCTTGTCCGCTGCTCGTGCAAATGGGGGTGCACATGTGTCTCTGCTGCAAATAACTCAAGGCCCACTAATGGGCCGTGGGCCAGAAGTTAAGTACCCCTGAACTAGATCTTTGCAAATAAAAAGATAGCATCTTATTTCATATTTTACTAAACCCCCAAAGATTACTCAAGTTCACTTATCAGGCACTTATCAGGTTGACTTTTCAGAGATGATTCCACAATTCTCTCTGGCTTACCGTTAGTTTTAGGAACATATATAATAAAATAAATAAATAAATGAAGCTCTAGGGGATATTTAAGGAATTAATAAAATATTCATTCCCTTAAGCCAGAGATCTTCTCAGATAACCATCTATGTCCTAATCGGAGTGATGAAAATACTACTTGAGATAATGGTGCTTTAAACCTCACCTAAATATCTATGTGGGGCTCCAGAATAAATTGAAACATTTATCTTTTCTATTTGTTAGCCAGTGGCATTGCTCTTAAATTTTAAAGTGGCCACTGTTTGTTAAAATGTTGTTTGTGTGCTTCCGGTTATGGTATTTGAATGAAACTAACCCATTAATCAGTGAAAAGCAAGTTGCTAGCATGGTGTATAATTTACTGATTTATTATATTAGGATTTGTGTTCATTACTATCTGGTAAGATAAAAGTAAAGATGGAATTTTAGCATATATTACACAATAGAACAATGCTGCTGTTTGTGATAAATGATCATGTTTTCAAGCTGCCGACTACTCTAATTACTAATGCTCTGCCAAGAATGCTATAATCTGGAGAAAGAAAGGGAATAAAAATGGTAGTTGCAGATTGACTGGAAATTCCTATCCTTCTTAAGAGTTCCATTTTCAATGATCCAAACGAGAGAGAGAGAGAGAGAGAGAGACAGAGACAGAGACAGAGACAGAGAGAGAGAGAGAGAGAGACAGAGACAGAGACAGAGACAGAGACAGAGACAGAGACAGAGACAGAGACAGAGAGAGGAAGAAGGGCAGACCAGCTACCTGAATACCATATCATCACGTGACCTTCCTGCTTGGAAAAGACTGACCATCACCCCACCATGTGACCTGCCTGATGAGAGGAGACTGACCACCATGACACTACATGACCCAGACCAGTAGAGGTGCCTGAGCAAGAGACCATTGTGGACCAGCAGCCATACCAAGAGGGCAGAAGAACCTAGATTTACAGGGGTAGCTCTACATGCCGTTAGCTACTTATAGTCCTTTAAATAAATATATGATCATATTGGGGACAGTTAGGTGGAATTCAAGCTCTATCTTGAATTCTATTGTAAGGATGTCAACAAAACTATGTGGGTTTTCCCCTTTTGCATTCATTCATTGCATGCATTCAGATTTTGCATTCATACCCAACAGGATATGTAACTGTATTTCATAAATTTATTTCTGCATATACACATTTGCAGTATTCTGTGAAATGTATATGGAAAATATGGAAAATCTTGTCCATGCATTAATATTCTCAAAATCAAAAGACATTTAAAAAAAAAGATTCTGGCACAAACTTTCTTTGCAGCTAGTTTAGTCACTTGAGAATTTCCCAGTTTCATTTTTATACTTTGTTACAAAGACTGCCCAATACCTTTCTTTTCATATTCTTTCAGAATATTTTCTGAACTTATGTTCACTCAGCCGTTAAGGATGATTTAAACCACCAGCCACATAAAATAAAAAATGCATTCTGAAATTGTTATTTTTCTTTTCTTTCTGAAGACATGGATGGATGGCAATTATGTTTCCTGAATATTTTTTCAAAGACATTTTTCACCTCTATAAGAGCATGTAAACTTTATGATGGATGGATGGATGGATGGATGGGGGAGGGAGGGAGGG
>JANHFL010001495.1:0-13922 GCA_032468155.1 Oxyrhabdium leporinum
TTACCTACCTCGGAAGGATGGAAGGCTGAGTCAACCTTGAGCCTAGTGGGATTTGAACTGCTAGATTGAATCAGCAGCAGTGGCCTGCAGTTCAACACTCTAACCACTGCGCCACCTAGGCTCTATATGATGATCATTTATCAACTGCAGTGATTCACAACAATTGTGGCAAGAATGGTGTGAGGTTGATTCACGCCCTTGAATATCAGCTGAAGTGTAATACTGAAAGATTCAAAGGTTACCTAATGTTCTTAGAAGAGCTCTGTGTCTTACAAGGAGCAGCTAAAATTCAGACCTCCATAGAAATCAGTTCAATACCTTTGACAATCTGTGCTTTTTGGAAACTCTCTGATTCTTTGGCCTGACTGAAAGTTTGTGCTTTGCTGCACTGTTGTCCAGACAAACAGTGGCTAAAGGGATGGCATCAAGGTTGACAGTTTCAATGGTTCCAGAAGGAGAATGGTGTCTTTTTGTCCGAGATGACACTTTGACAGGCGACACCTAGAGAAATCACCAAAAAAAGAGGAAAAATGATGGACAGAAACGAGATCCTGTATTTAAAGCGAAACAAATTCCAAATCCAGTATCCACTCTAGAAATGAATTCAAAGCCAGGTTCGGGAGTTTCTTTTATAAATTTCCTTCTTTATTTTTATAGCCCCCTGTGCCCCCAAATGGCTTCAACAACTCTCAGAGACAGTGCTAAGGACCAAATGACTGCAAGGAAAATTAATCCTTCCACCCAGCACAATTCAATCAGAACTGAAGAAGCTTCTTGGATGAGAAGCAAAATGTCTTCAAGGGGAAACAAAGTTCCGTTGCCTTTTGAAAAAGCACCTTTGGGACAACCATGACCTGGATGACGGAGAATCTCCAGAGACACCAAGGCCATGATTTGACAGAGGGCATCTTTTTGCCCCCCTCAGCACACACAGTATGATTTTTTTCTGAGCTCTCTAGTTCAAGATGCATTGCAGCTAAAAATGCATTGGCACAAAACTCATTTTAGCTGAACAAACTTTCAAGGGAAGTTGCTTGGAAACAAACGGATTGCTTTGTCACCATGAGTTAACTTCTTCTAAACACCTTCTTCAGTGATCTCCCACCCACTGAAAGAACAGCACGGGGAGTTGATTGGAGACCTTTCCCGTCATAAACGCCTACCCCTGCCACTGCACACGCAAGAGTTGGGACCAGGCATGTATTTCTTTGGCTTTCAGAACAGCAAATGTATGAACGTTCCCCCTGTTTAACAAAACCATGTGACAAAAATCTCTTCAGAAGGTTAGCTTTCCCGATGAATGATGTTCCCATATTTACGCTTTACTAGTGAAGTTCTGAACTGGGGGAGAATCTCTATGCAGGCATAGTCTATTATCAAGGTAACTTTCCCCAAAAAATTCTGGACTACAACCTGAACAAAAGTTTACATCTCATTAATCCAGGAAATATAGACATTATCTGCTCTATTGCAGTAGCGTGGAAGCAAAGGAAAGAGAATGTATTGGTATGGCTATGGACCAGAAGCTGAAGTTGAGGCAGATTTTCATGTTATACTCCCAGTTATCCTTTTTATTGCGGTTTCCTTACTGTCATCCCCAAATAATTCTGACCCATGGGACATTTGGAATTTTGAGAACAATTGTATAATAATAAGTGAGAACAATTAACTAGTGGAACAGCTTACTTTCAGACGTTGTAGGTGCTTCATCACTAGAGGTTCTTAAGAAAAGACTGGACAGCCACCTGTTTGAAATGATATAGGGTCTCCTGCTTGAGCAGGGAGGGCTGGACTAGAAGACCTCCAAGGTCCCTTCCAGCTCTATTCTGATTGTCTGGTATACCTCACCAAAGAAATGCTATGGATAAATTCATCTTGTTACAAAATGGCAGCCATTGTGAGTATGATCAGACCAGGAAGACTACTTTGGATAGCCCCCCAGAACAGTCTGTAGAGTTGAGGTTCTCTTTATCTCTTTATAGCTAAGCAGGGAGCTATACTTTCAAACAAAATATGGGCTACAGGCATATATATTTTTTATATAATGCTGAGCCCATCCTAGAAATAAAGATGCTAAAAGTTAGCACTTTGCTTTGTGGCTTGTCAACTTTTCATTTTGGAGGATTGGATGGGAGGGTGGTTAAAATAACTGAAAACTAACTGAAAAACTAAAGTGCCAGGTGGTGCAGAGAAACTGACTGGAACCAATAGAAGGTCAACAGGCACAAGTGATAAATGTTGTAAAATTTAAAGCCATACCATGGTTTTATGTCAGCAGCCTACAACTCCAGGTTCAAAGGTAGAGGTTTACCTCAGTCTGAGTTGCCCATTAAGAAATGTGATTAGACATTTTGGTGTAATTTGTTGCAATTTTTGAAGTGGCCCTTAAGAAATAAATGCCATTAGTGTCTTATTTCTCTTACCTTCTCATCTCTGTCATGACTTGTTTCACCCAGATTTATGGGACTTAAGGAATCTGGCATCACAGCTGACTAGAAAAAAAAAGAATATCATACAAAACGATTGCAACTTCAGATATATTGTAGACTCATACTTTCTAGAAGCACCAAAAGGTTTTATATCACAGTCATAATAAGATCCCATTACAATGTTTTGTTGTAATACCTAATCTAATCCCATTTCAATTTGTTGGACAAATTGACTGAATAAACAAATTTGTTCCCTTCTTTTCCAGCTATTTAAATCATGAAAGAAGAAGCTGGATTGCCAGTCTAAAAGCATGGATGTTTTTCTATTTTTGTCCCCTTTACCTTTCATACAACTATGAAAAAAACAACAGTAAGAAGTAAGGCTTATGAAAAAAACATTATTATTTTAGTAAGAGGCTAATGAAGATTACTTATAAATGCAGGTGCTACATATTTAAGGGAGTGGGTCAATTGAGTGTGCATTATTATCCAAATATTCTAATCTTTCTTTTTTTTAAAGTATCCAGTCCTAGTAAAAACTCAAGCTAGAGGCAAAACATGTATTCACCTGCTGTCTCCTTTATTAAAAGCTTCTTCCTGTTTTGGGTCTTGTTAACCAATGTATAAACAGTCCTAGTCAAAGTTTCCATGCTGTCTGGAGAAGAACATTCCTAGAAGATCTTTTAAAAATTTTTCCCCAGTAGGGAGCATTTGATCTTCATCAAAAGTCAAGAAATGTGGGGTTTTAGTGCAGTTATCCTCGGGCAATCATTTAACTGAGGAGTGGGTTATACAAACCACAGGCCACACACGGTGTGCCAGCCCTATTTTTGTGGCCCTGGAAGACTTCTGTAACCATCCCACCAAAGGAAAAGAAGGCACCCAAAAGTGCTTTTTCAAGAGGCAACTGGACTTTCTGGTTTTTCTGTGAAGATGTTTCGCTGGATAAGCTTCAGAGCTGAAGAAGCTTCTTGGATGAGAAGCAAAAGGTCTTAAAAAAAAAAGTCCAGTTTCCTCTTGAAAAAGCATCGCTGGGACAACCATGACCTTGATGACTGAGAATCTCTATAGACAAAATAAGGTACATATTTTTGCCCATAGGTGTCACTAGCAATACTCTGTGATCCTGAGAAACAGAAAAAGGCTTTAAGATGAGATTATGGACCCCAGGAACAAAGAGTTGTCAACCCCTTGTATTTCCTATCCTTTTTTTCCCCCAGTTATTGATAAAATTCATTAGAATCTTTGTTCTGCTCCAGAATGTTTTTCTGGAATTAGGTACAACAATCCTTCCTTTCCCCATAAGCGATCCACTTGTGCAATTTCTCCAACCCTTGGCAAAGCAATAGGACAGTGAGCAGATCCTAGAAGAAGGTGGATTTGCCTTCAGGAATTGCAAGCATGGTTTTACATGTTTTGCCTCCAGGTTTGTTCTGGAGCATCCCTTGGCCTTTGAATCCAAAACACTACACTATTAAAACAATATGTTACTATAACTAGTGGGTAGGTAGTTTTGAATTGTAAAGAATTGACTGCAATAGTAAAAAAAAAATCAGAGCCTCTTGAATAGAATTTCAGGATTTGCAGAGACACACAACACATGAAGCTGTACTTTAAGTATATAAAGTAGTGTACCTAAGCTACTTAATGTTACACCTACTAATTTTGCAAATCACTGAATTGGTACCTACAAATTCTCTCCTGTTGCAGGGATACATGAACCCTGATTTTGGAGAATTACCTATTAACATTTTCTTAGTTTACCAACATATATTAACTGCCTTGGGCTGCAGAATTGAAAGTTACTTATCTGCCTTGAAAAGTCTCCATGGACTTTCCTATGTTTCAGTAGATGTCATTCTAGCTTCACTGCGAAATATGTTGCTGTGATATGCTTATGTAAGGCCTCGTCCCAAGGGCTTCACAAGGCAAGTTGTAGAAAATAGAGAGAGCAGGAATGGAAGGGAGGAAAGTGTGGGTTAGGATGAAAAGAAAGAGAGAATCTGTGGAATGTACAACAGCAAAGTAGGTGCTGAACAAAAAGCAGAGAAGATGAAAATAAGATAAGTCAGCAGAGCAATGAAAACAAGAAATGTAGGAGGAAGAGAAAAGAAAGTAGCAGAGTGGTCCAGAAAAGATATAGGCAAAAATCTTCAACCAGTAAAAACTCTACTTGCATGAATCAACCGTACTCTGAAATGCTCTAAAAGTCATGATGTTATTAGTGATTAGATGGATGTTACTATCCCTTAGAACTTTATCTGTATATCAACCTAGTTTAAAATACACTTGATCTGAGATTGATCTCGATTGTTTTATTTTCAGATCTATCCAGACACCAAAATATCAAAATTTGTGAATCCAGAACAGCCTTTTTCAAACTTTTTACTCTGGATGAACCCTTGAAATAATTGTCAGAGCTCCACATGAAATTATTATACTTACAACTCACAGTACAATGTTTATTTTTCAGTCATGACCTCTAGTGATCTCTCACAAAACGTAAGGATTCGTGGATCCCCCAGCTGAGAAAGTTTGATCTAGGTGTTGGAGAGAAGTTTTCTCCAATCAGCACCTACCATTTCTGGCCAATATCTAAGGACATATTTATTTATTTTTAACAAACCTGTAATCCCTTGCATCAGGGCGGAGTCGAGACAACTGAATGGAACTGAGCATTTACTGGCCCAATGCCCTTCCTGACACCTATGTGGGGCTCGCAGCAGATATTTTCTCTTTGCGCCCAGAGAGAGAAATATCTGCCACTACCTAAGATTGAACTCACAGCCTCCTGATTATGAGGCGAGAGTTTCACCTCAAGGCCACCACATAACTTTATTTAATTAATAAACTGATACAGTCATCCATCTCAACAACTGACTTTAGGCATCAAATAATGGACAAGAAATAAAGAGAGACATATATTTCACACAAATTAAAATATACAGCAGCTGATAAGACTACAACAGTCATCCACATAAACAGGAGACAGGTCACTTTGTATATTTGGGGTCCCAAGTCTAAGCACAGAATCAGGTCTTCAGGACCTTACAAAAGGACAGCAGTATCCAGAGCCAATGTGATCTCTGGAGGGAGAATGTTGTCAACTAATCATTTGCTTTGTATCATTTCAAACTAGCCAATTACTGAGTTCCTTATCACACTGCTAGACGTCACCAGGTTTGTGCCTAAACAAGCATTGCTTCCCTCCTTGAGAAAATAGAAAGAAGACAAGTGATCAACAGGTTCCCCTTCTTCTGTGTGCTATGTGCTTTTGACTATGTATTGGAGACAATTTGTGGTTCTTTTTGCATGAAAATCAAGAAGCCATTTAAAGGAGAATATGAGAGGGAAATCAATGTTAAAATATAAAGTCAAACCACTGAAAACATTACATTAATCTTCACAGAAGGAATCTCCAGCCCCTTTTCCAATCTCATCCTGGCATAACAGGAGTTCTGTGTTTGTGTCTCTTTTCCAATTGTCTCAGTACATTGCTAGAAGGCAAGGGTCTCCACCAATGGAAGCAAAGACCACTGCTTTGCATTCGCTGGGTTTAAATGGCATTTCCAGTTCAAAGATAAAATACTTTGAATGTAAGAACTCACCTCATTTGATCAGTTGAGGGTTTATTTTGCCCCAGTGCTGGTATTACCCATGATCTGTCAACAGTGCAGACTTTAGAAGTGTGCAAATCAAGCAAATTGTCCAAGGTTCTACACATGAGGTGGTTTCTAAGGTTAGTGTAATTTCAGTAAATCAGAAAGAGACCGCTTAGAAGATATGGCAATGTCTCATAACAAAGATATAAGTCAAGAACACAATTTAAGTTTTGATTGTTTGCTTTCATTGATGAAGTTTCATTACTGTTCTTCCATGGATATGTCATGAGTTGAGAAGTCATAGAATAAAATAAGATACATCAGTCTGATGGAAAACAAAAATCAATCATATATGGACTTCTGAATGATATTCTCAGCCAAAACTCTAGGACTACCACTGTCTGAAAGTCTCCGAAATGCTGGATTTCTTTGCAATACATAATTCATCGTCCAGCTAATGTCATTGAACATCTGATATAAACATATATATTCGTTCATTTTGAAGATTGGTAATTGGCTCCTCACCATCAATTACACTTACTTTGTGGTAGTTCTCTGGAAAGACCACATCTGGTGGCATCACAGTCTCCATGGGGCTATTCAGCAACACATCTACTTCCAAACTTCCACTAGCTTCTCCAGGTGTTTTCACAGATACTGTCATTTGCGAGGGTTGGCCAAATTTAATATTCTTGGCCAACTGTTGCTGAAAATCAAAATACAATTGTATATTAGAAAAGGGAGCAGGGACAGTGCGGTTCTTAATTAGATAGCTTGGGTTTAGCAATCAAGGGCATTCATGCAGGGGGCAAGAATGTCAAGATGGCACTGAGCCGTGGTGACGCTGTGGTTAGAATACAGTATTGCAAGCTAATTCTACCAACTGCCAGCAGTTCAATTCTGAACTGGCTCAAGGGTGACTCAGCCTTCCATCCTTCCAAAGTGGGTAAAATGAGGACCCAGATTGTTGGGGGCAATATGCTGACTTTGTAAACCACTTAAGAGAGGCGAATCGCTTACCTCTGTACATTGGCATTTAACTTTCAGCATCTGAAGCGTAAGAGAACATCTCTTTAGGTGGCTCTATACCCTCCTTCCCTCAGAGCATCTTTTCCTTCTTTCTCTGCTACTTAACTTATTCATAGATATTGTCTCTACATTTTTTCCTTCTTGATGTTCTCAAGAAAACTATCTCGTTCCTAAGAACTAATTGACAATGTTCCCATAATCAGGGAAAATGGGCAGATATATGACTTGTATTTCATGTTTCCTTGCGTGCCTAATAGATCTTGTCTAAAAATATGTGAGTGTAGATGTTTCTTTATCTTATATTATGCAATAGGCATTGCCAGCCACTGTTCACAGATGTCTTCAGTTATCTTTTTTTTAGCAATGAGTTTCGGTACTTAAGAGGAATCCCTTCCCTATCCATTATTTTTATAAGTGGTACTAAAGGAATGAATAGGTGGACATTTACTTTTTATAAGAATTAAACTGTCTTAGAATATATTGAACAGGCAAGTGGGTACTTTAGTATTCCTATCTTTAAATTACCAGCTGAATCAAGCTCAGCTGGGAGAGGAGACACTGCCAATTATTTTTATTTTCTAAATTACAGGGAAATTTCCCGCAAGGTCTCATCTTGCTGTCTGTCATCTGATGTGCGATAACGCATAGGAAATGAATGCTCAAATGGAAGGGTAAATAATCTCAAGGGTTTTTCAAAACAGAAGTATTCTTCTAAGCAGAAGAAAACAAGATACACAATGAAAAATTATGCAAAATTAGATCAATGTCTTCTATTTCTCCAAGGTTTTGAAATGCTTCCTGCTAGATTTAACCCTTAAAATGGCATGACAAATAACAAAGCAGATTTAATTGTGTGTACATGCATGCATGTTGAGCTGAATTGCTGATAACAACATTCATGAAATCTTCCCAACAGAGCTATATAACAATGTGACATTTTCTTCTCCCAACATTTTACCTTTTTAAAACTTTTTTTACACTTATTCAGTAACCTTGAAATTAGCAAGTAATCCTCAATCCGAGCAATACTGTAACTAACTCTACTGAGTTTGGAGATCAATCAAGTTTGCCGAGAACCGGAGGATGAAAACAGTAGCATTATTTAATTGCAAGACACTCCAAGCAGCTCCATTTTGGACCTTACACAAACTCATTGATATTTCGAGAACTTTCAGATTTTATGTTAGATTAAACACAGCTTCATGTGGAATGGTATCCCCTCCAATAACCACATCTGTCTCCACTATTTTGACATTTCTTTTTCTCCACCTGCAAAATCTGTGACAATTGGCATATTGGTTAAGAAGAGATAAAATAATACATTAATGTGTCTCAAGAATGCAAAATGTCGTTTTGGGAGAGTCCAGAATGAAGGATAAAGGAAAAACTTAGTGAAGTACTTATGCAGGTTGGAGTTTTTTAAATAGTTGGGGTGTTTTTTTATTTACCTGTCTTAACATATAAAATCAGTAAATTGACATCTCAAAGTGCTTGTTCTTCTTTTCTCTTGGTCAGAGAAAGGTAATGCATCACTTCGCTGGTTTTTTTTCTGAAGGCAACATTTTTTTGGGAGATGTCCTTGTTCTTCCATAAAAGTTCTTTGGGAAGTATTTGGCAAATTTGAATTTTTAAATTTGCAAAGATATGGCCTTTTAAAAATCCTGGATCACAACTTTCATTAATTTTCAAGCATTGCAAAAGGACAGATTGGGAAAGGCTGATTTTGAATACTGTATAAATCTTCAGGTTCAAGCATTACTCTGCCCTCTCCAGCTCTATCATTGTGTTTTTATTCCACTGAAATCATTGGGGGAGGTTAACCTTCAGATAGAAATCAATGTGGGCCTCCTACTGTATGTATGCTATGGTGTTGCCTGCTCAAGCACTCTGAATATCGAAAAAGGCTTCTGAATGAATCTATTGTTGGGAACAGTATGGGCTTTTCAAAGGAAATTGTTCAATGCATTCCTCTGTATTAAAGAAACATATTGTAATCTGCAAGAGTTTGAAAGGCATGAAGCCACTAAGCAAATAAACAAGCAAGCTGGAATACACTATGTTTTCATCTGGCTTTATTGAGATTTCCCTACAATAGAATATTTGCCATATCTATCTGTTAGGGATATCAGTATAATCATGTGATGAATGAAATCTTTAGGGCTATTTCAAGTGCAAGATCAGGGTCTGGTTACTTTCTTTCCTCAACATTTTAGTTTTAATATATTCATTAAAAACAATTTCAGTTTTCTTTCCATATCTCTGATAGGTGGGATGATTTAAAATAGCTTTTTATTTCTGTTCCCGCATTTGTTTATGATGAGATATTCTTTTAATAGGAATAACACACTCTAAATATTAATGCAATACAAGAGTCTATTCACGTGTCCATGAAAGGCATTGACATTTTAGGTTGGGTTTGCTTGTAATCTGTGATGTAAAAATTAATTTTCTGATGGTAGACAGCAAATGTCAGACACCCTACTACTGAGTCATATGTCAATGCACATCTGCAATTTCCGTCAGAGGCTGAAATAAGATTGGATTAGTTTTATTTACAGGCCTGTTCTGGAATATAAGGAGGTGGATTTATTGGAAGCATGTTGTGTAGGTTGGTCAAATGTCACGAAGGAAAAATGGATGGAATCATTTTAATCTGTGAGAATACAGCAAGTTGACTGCAATGGGAATGGCTGTTTGAAAAGTGCGATTGTAGAACAAGAAAAGATATAGAATGTATGGATGCTGAATGAACATAGATTGAATGCCCAAGGGAGTGACCGGTGTGAAACATGTACACTCAAGTGATGTGGTCATTCAGAAAAAATCAATTGAGAATCAAAAAATACAAGTACATGAAGGGCGAATGAGAGGAAGAAACAAGGAAGTGTGGCTGGATGGAGCTGACCCTCGAAAAAGCAGGCTGAAACCTTTAAAAAAAAGAAAACTTTAAAGGAGAAAAAGCAATGCAGAATAGGCGCATAAACCTCAGTGGCATCAAGAGTTTGCACTCCTTCAACTGCCATCTTAAATTTTTTGAGGTGTCGCTACAAACATCTAATGAGAATGGATGGTTTACAAGGACAGAACAGTAGGAATAGTCCTAAAGAACAATGGGTAGATTTAGCTTATTTCTTTTCCTTCTTATATCAAACTGAACTACAGGAATTTGAACTCTTGTATTTTTGTGATTTAATGTAGATCATATTGTAGTTCTCAATTTATGACAACAATTGAGCTTCTGTTGCTAAGTGAGGCATTTGTTAAGTGAGTTTTGTCCCATTTTATGACCTTTTGTTGCCACATTTGTTAAATGAATCACTGCAGTTGCTAAATTAGCAACACCATTGTTAAGTGAATCTGGCTTCTTCATTGACTTTGCTTGTCAGAAAGTCACAAAAAATCACATGATCCCGGGACACTGCAACCATCATAACTATGAGTCAGTTGCCAAGTGTCTGAATTTCCATCACGTGACTATGGGAATGCCGCAATGGTGACAAACGTTCATAAGTCATTTTTTTCAGTGCCATTGTAACTTTGAACGGTCATTAAATGAACTGTGGTAAGTCGAGGACTACCTATATATGCTTCTGTTAAATATTTACCTTCTCAAATGCTGCCAGTTTAGGGTCTTTTGGGAGACATTTTTATAAATTACCAGAGCCAAGCAGAACTCTTAAGAAAGCTGGTGGTATATAACTTTTTAAAATCATGAATAAATTAAAACTTCCCGCTAAAATACCTATAAATTACCCCAATGTCATTACAGTATAAATACTCAAATAATCCAGACTGACCCCTATACGTGCTTTCTGTTTTCCATTCACATGCCCTTCATGCACTATCATAGTATGATACGTCTTTCAAGCCTATTATTGAAACTTGTTTTTCTTTGCTTCATTTAGCGGTTAATTACTCAAACCTGATCTAATGAAGATTTAAATCCTCGATCGTCTCTTAGTCCTATGGCAGCCATATGTTTTGCTTACTGAAACTTCTGACTGAAAAGGAGAGAACCATTTAGAAGCCCTCTGGACAGCAACGGGAAGAAATGTTTCTGTCAGCGGGGGAAAAATTAGGAGTTTACTCAGGCAGAGCAAACTTCCATATGGCTGGCAGATTTACTCCCCCAAAAAAGTCATATTTATTTTTTCTTAAGGTACTGAAGTGTAAAATTACAGGAGGGACCTGAAAAATGGAGAGCCTTCTGAGGATGAAATTCCTTTTCAATCTCTGGACTAGAAGACCTCCAAGGTCAATTCCAACTCTATTGTTCTGTTCTGTTCTGTTCTGTTGTTCTGTTCTGTCAAGGGATGGGCACCATATCTCTAGCACATACCCAGAAATTAGACAGACTTCGTGAGATGTGTTATTACTTACTCTTCAATTACATTTCTCTCTACCAAGCAGCACCATTGTGGAAGACTGAGATTATATGATTTACTACTGTGTTATTCTTAGTTTCCTTTTCTCTTTCCTCCACTCGTTCATATTCCCTCAGAAATTTCACATCTACGCAGGGTATGTATTCTTGATGAACTGGGTAGGGTGAGTATATATTCTGCAGGATGCAATCTGGGTCAGTTACCAGAACCAGGCGTTTTGTCTTTTCGGATTCCTCCTGGAGTCCATCCTCAGGAAACTTCTCTCTAGCAGAGTGTGTGCTTTGGGCTATTCTGTGTACGATATTTATATGGTGTCTGTTGTATATGGCTTTTTAGATGTAGATTTGGCTGTTGTTTGCTTGTGCTGCCAAGCCCTTGCCCCCTAAGTACTTGATAAGCTGGGGGTAAATCGGCACTCCTGTTGATTGATGAGGGGCCACTTTCCCAGGCTTCAATCACTTCCCTGGCTGTTTTTGTGCCTGCTCATCCAACAATCTTAGTAGCTGAAAAACTGAATGTATGTCCTTGTTTATTGCAATGTGAGGTTACTAATGAGTTTGGGTCTCTTCATCTGACCGCTGGCTTGTGTTCTTGCAATCTGGTGGTTAGCTTCCACCCCGTCTGTCCTACATAGGTATTGTGTCCTTGATGAACTGTGGGTTAAAAATGGAACAATAGGTCTTTTTGGTCCTTCTAATTTTCCTCTTCGAGTAGCAAACCCAAATCCTGCTATTTTGGTCGAGAACCTGACCCCTAAAACTGGGAGGTGCATCCACCAAGACATCCTATGTTGGAAAAAGAGGCAGGGGAATGGTAGCTGTTGGTTGGAGGTAAACAACAACAGCAGCAAAACCAACAAACCAACTCAGGACTTATCTGTCTTGTCCAATTGTTCCACCCCAAGAATTGACCAGCAACCACTTTTTCAGGGAAGGAACAGACAATATAATTTTATATTCACCCCTTTCCCATTGCAATGGTGAGCTTTCAGCATGTTTTCCTGTTGTGGTTTTAAAGTACCCTTATGTGATTGTTCTTGTCCATTTTATTTAATGGACATTTTATTTAACTCCAGACTAACCCCCAGAAGTTATTGTAATGCTAAAATAGCACTATGATAACAGTTGATTTGTTAAATGGAAAGTTGCTGGTTTCAAACCTGGCATAAACTTTTTTTTTAAATCACTGTTTTTCTTTGCCTGAAAGATGTACTTTTACCTGGAGCTATTTTTACTAAGTCCAGAGGTACACTATTTATCTTTTGTCCAGTTTCTTGAGTCTACAGTCACTTGGGTTAAAAAGGTTTCCGTTTGGGCTAAAAAATCTTGCTCGGAGAATGAAATCTTTTTCTCTAAGCGCCTGGAGAAAGGATGACACTGTGCACTATTGTTCTTATTTAAAAAGAAGCCCATAAATAAATAGTTCAAAAAAATAGTAATAATAGAAAGCTTCTGCAGGGCTTCAAATGCCAACCTTTTATTTGGAAGGCAAACATTATCAACATAGCACTAGAATGTTAGTTCTAGCATTACTAGCAAAGATGGCTCTAGAGTCTAGAATATAGTAGAGACCAGAAAAACAATTAAAAAATGAGTTGGTTTGATATAGTTTGATGTTTTAACCTGATGAAAGAGTGGATAGATGCATGGCTGACTGCGCCGTTACACAGAAGAATTAAAACTCTTACGTGGAAGCTCAAAGTTTGCTCATTGTTACCTGAAGAGTTTTGACTTTGCCAACGAGATTATCTTGTGACATTGCTTGAATCGACTCTTCGCTCTCTGCTCGCCCATCAGGCATAAAAATACTCTCATGGGAAAAGGCCCGTGTCCCCATGCTATAACTGGGAGACCTGAAAGACAAATTCAGATACATAGGATTTGAGGCATACCCTAAATTACCAACACAATGGGCTACTGCTGGATTTTATTTTTTATTTTTTTCTTCTACCAGGACATTTTTCCATATCTTTGAATATAGAATACATTTTTTTCCCCAGAGGAATGGATTTATTATATCTTTACTTTCACTGCTTAAATAATAGGTATGCATCTGTACCTAATTCCAGAGCTCCTATGCAAGGTGCTGTCAAATTATAATTTGTATTATGAAAGTCATAGTACATAGGGACCAATTCTGATGACCGTATGTCATGAATTTCATTCAACTTAAATTGCATTTAAAACAGATTACGTTCAATCCCATTTTAATTTTGCCTTGTCCCTGCCCGCTTCTTTGCTGTTTGCACTTTCATGCTCCCAACGGCAGCTGCCCACATGCGACCTAAAAACCAAATATGGCTCTTGACTCGAAAAAGACTGAGCACCTTTGGCTTAAACATTTGCCACAAGGACATCCAGTGAATATGAAAAGGAACAGCTCTGTAGAACCAGGTTATTCAAAATGAGCCTAGGTGGCGCAGTGGTTAGAGTGTTGAACTGCAGGCCACTTCTGCTGATTCAATCTAGTGGTTCAAA
>JANHFL010001495.1:49854-63529 GCA_032468155.1 Oxyrhabdium leporinum
CAAAAGGGTGGGTGGGAAAGGGGGTTAGGGAGGGAACAATCTCTTCTGTTTCTTAACAACCTTGTAAAGCAAGGCATTTTTCATTGTAATTACACGAGGAAGTTGTTAGCAGTGCCTGTGATTCACATGATGTAGAGGATGTGAACAGGAGGTAATTTGAAATCTGAATATTTCCTGGATAAAAGAATGCATGTGCCCTGGGATATTGGCTGGCTCGTGTTGAAAGCCGTTTTATCAAATAGTCTCTAGATGAAAATAAATACAGGCATTTCAAATGGGTGGATCAATCAGACACGGACTTCTATCGATACAGTCCAGCACTGATGAGGTTACCTAGTTTGGATAATGAAATGCCTGCACGAAAACAACCAAGCTCAGATATTAACCATTAACCAGTGAAACAGCTTGCCTTCCAAAGTTGTGAGTGCTTCCTTCATCACTGGAGGTTTTTAAGAAGAGATTAGGCAATCACTTGTTTCAAATTGCATAGGGTGTGTCCTCCAAAGTCCCTTCCAGCTCTATCCTGATTGTTGGAGATTGAGCTGAGAGCACCAACGAGCCCTCAATCCAAAAAAATACATTCAAATAAATTAGTGGATAAGTACTTATTATTGATTTGGGTTCTATCCCACTTTATTACTTGATAAGTATTATGTTTACCAACATGATGATTTGTTTAAGTAAATGAATAAATAAATAAATACCCTAAATGTCAGCACTTCTGCTGTTACCAAAAGGTGTTTGGCAGAATTGGATAAGCTCCAGAGCTGCTTTTTCTGATCCAAATGTGTAAAACTACACATCCCATCGTTCCCAGCCACAAGGCCATTGAACTGATATTGATTCTACTGTAGGTACGTTAGCAGCTACAATGTTTTCTCAGTGCCAAAGGTTGTGATTTAAGGAAGAATCTGCATTTTCATGAATTTTGTATTTTGTTAAGGTGTGAATCATTTGGGAGACATAATCCTGGGAAGAATCTACAATAATCAAATGAAATAAAATAAATCCTATTACTTCGGAAGATCTTCAATATAGTCTATATGTCAAACTATGGAGCTAAAAGTGATTTATTTCTCAGTAAGTATACTTAGAAAAATATATTTTTAAGATTTTTTTTAATGATATAAGATACCCCTTCTTGAAAAATAATCAAATTATATACACAGAGTCCGAATAACTGCACTTACTTATTAAACTATTATGTCATTAAATGTAGAGCTTAAAATATACCTCAAGGAAAAGATTTTATATTACATTACTACTGAGAGAGCACTTTTTTGCTTACTATTCATCCTCCACTCCACGGAGTACAATCAATAAATTGAGCAAGAAAAAAATTAACTGGGCATTTTAACAGTCTCCAGAGGGGACAGCCTAAATATTAATATTAATCTAATCCAAATTAAGCACAATAGCTGGATCTATGCCTCTGTATCTATCACTATTATTATTTGTATTGAGATCCTATACACCATTGATTTCTATGTAACAAAATGTCTTGCTGAATGTCATTTCATCATGATATAATTGGCATTCGGGTGAATTCATTTAATTTTCAATCGGACCAGATATTAAACAATATTGTTTTTATATGAAACAGTGAAGGATGTCAAATATCTGAGCATCTGATCTATATATTTAATAAAAGGTGGAATATATGGGATATGGATAAAATAAAATATGGAATAAAACTGAATATAAACTGAATGTTACAAACAGGATTGGAAAGCTGCACCCCCCTTGGCTGATAGAATTCCCTTATTACTATTCAAGGGACCCAGGTTCTAGTCTTCCCTTAGGCCTCCCTTAGTGTTTCAATCTGGGGAATTCTGGGAGTTGAAGTCCACATCTCTTAAATTTACCAAAATTGAGAAACACTGCCTTAGACATTAAGTGACTTTGGGCCAGTCCCTCTCTCCCAATCCAATCAGTGTTGGTTTCTGCAACAAGATGGCAGAAAAACAACTCCACTTGTTGTGTCATGCATTGGAAAGTTGCTTGTGTAAACTAGGCAAATGCAAATCCTGAAACCAAGCAGGACGCTAGGAAGAACAACCTATGTTTATACTCCAAGAAAATAGCATCATAAACTTTCCCATATGAAATTGCATTAAAACAAAAAATAAGTAAATACATGCTCTGTTAGTCACTGACATTAACATTCTAGGCAAAAATTATAAAACACCCCAAATTACAGGCTAAGAATAGAAATCAAACGATGGTTCCATTATTTACAGTAATGCAAACTGTATCATTAACTGTTATAAATCTGTCATAATTAGACGTACGCAGTAATTACTTTATTCACTAATGCATCTTTTCTGACAATGTATTATCCTGGATACAAATTTACTGCTTTGTCATCTATCTGAGCTTCTTTACAGGGGCTTTGAGTCTTTGGAAAATGCCAAGAGCATAAAAGTATTATGCCTTTAGGGAAAGTTATTATTTTAAGGAAAGACAGCTTCTCTTTATAAGTCTAATTCATGTTTTATAATTTGACTGCATCCCTTTGGAACTTACGGTTATGTGTTCTGAGGTCTTTGTGTAGGGATGCATATATGTGCTTGGGTGTTTTCTTGTGAATAAAAATGTTCAAACCTAGGACAGAGCTAGCAAATGCTATAAGGAACGGTGGAGACAAGGAGCAAAACAAAAAAAATATTTGGAGTACAATTTTTTCCCAGGTTTCAATCTATTCCATTCCCAATCCTCACTTCTGAGCTAGCTTCCAAAAGTATCTACTAAGTTGTACAACATACAATTTGACAAACAGATTCTCGCAGGGGTTGCAGGGGGGTTGTCCCTTTATTCATATCAAGATTTACTGTTAATGGTGAGGAATCTTTGGCTCTTGTTCTCCACAGAGGATTGAATCACAGCTGTGAGCAGCCCCAGTCCATCTGGCCAGTACTGAGGGACGCCGAGTACTATTATTCAGAAACATCTGGTCTTCTGCTCTGGTGCATTGCCATGCTTTCCAGCTGAGGGTCTAGGTAATAAAGTCTCATTCCACTCAATCTTGACTTACAGTGATTACATCGACATATTCATGGAATAGCTTTTCATAGCTTTTTCATAGCTTTTCTCTGGGATTTAAAAAAAAATCCCAATCTATTCCACATTTTGAGATTTCCTGGTGATTCCTCTGTTTCAGGGGCTCCTTCCTTCCTTCCTTCCTTCCTTCCTTCCTTCCTTCCTTCCTTCCTTCCTTCCTTCCTTCCTTCCTTCCTTCCTTCCACTACCGCTAACCCTAACCGTAATAATTGCCGTCGCTGACATAAAATATATACAGTACCGAGAACTTTGTCACTCTGACAGCTGAGACTTCTCTTGGGGTTTTCTACAGACCTGTCCTTCCACCTGCACTTCCTAGATCCCTCTTTGCCAGTCTTTCCTCTTGGGAGGAAACTGACAGGAAATACCTGGCATTACAGTGATTGAGTTAGTAATTCTAGTCCCCTATCATTACATGCTCATACGAATGTGATCATATTTAGCTTTGCAAGATCAGGCAAGATTGGACTCAGGTTAGATCATGAACTTTCTTTTTGCTTGTCTATTTTTATTTGCTTATTCTTTTGAAATGTAATAACAGTAGTTTAAAAAGACAGGAAAGATTAATGTATTAACTGTTCCCAAAATCTTGTGGCCTATCTGTCAAACTTTAAGATGGAATCATTCTTCATTTCTCTAAGCCAAAATTCAGAGCAAGACCCATATTTGAATATGTATCCAAGCCATGACTTTGATGTCCAGAATGTTATATGATCACCATGGGAGGACAGGAGATAGATATTAAAATATTGAAGTGTGAACTTCAGAAGAACAATGCTCTGTTGTGATCTTCTCATGAATAGGTCGCTAAAAAATTCATCAGCAGTCTAATCCAACCCTTAGGCTTCAGTTATATGACAGCACTTGCTTCTTCCAATTTATGTCAGACATGTCTTCCTTCAAAGGAAAACAGAATTGGGAGACCAGATGGAAAAAAAAATGGTACTGTTACCAGGATGTAGGTGCCTGAAGCAAGTTTTATAGTTGTTCTTACATTCAAATCCCCAAGTACAAGAGTGAAAACTCTGCTGAATTGTGTGTTTCCTTCTTAGTCTAGATAAGAAGATATTGCTAGAGGGAAGTGTGAATTATATGAAAACCCGCCATTCTTTTCTTGCTGTCTTCTTCTTTTTGATAGTCCTATTTACAGAAGCATAATTTTGTAGGCAAGAGCTTCTTACTCCTTTTCCATTACATCCTCACTAGAAACTTCAAACCACTTTAATTATATTTATTACCAATTTATTTCTAAATTTTTAGAAAAATGTACACCATGATAGTATTTTCTACACACATATGAGTGTATATGCATGTATACATACCCACATGGTCTGTTAACGATTATTTGTGGGATACAAATAAACAAATATCCAGAAAAATCAGTGAAAATTAATGTTATATAGAAATCCTGACTTTCCTAATTCTATAGTTGCCTTATTATATGAATAAAACATGCAGAAAATTATGTAACAATTGGTCACCTTTCTGCTTAGAAAGATTCCTGATTATTTTCAAAACCTTTCTTTAAAATTGCTTTCAACAACTTGATTGGGATTTATCCCGATTCTCCACTTCAGAAAAAAGCCCAATTCAAATTAAATTGAATCACATGATGTTAGAGTAAGTTTAAAAGTATAATCTTGTATCCCATTGACTAACACAGGAAAATATGAAGCATCTGTTGCTTTTTTACCTCCTAACAAAATTGTTTTGAGGCCAAATTAGGTGATGTAACATATTTCCTTCTCTGCAAAACATAGCTAAATTGATAAAAGGAAGCAAAATAATGTATTAACACCCCTCAATGTTCCGATTGTTTGATGGGAAACTCTGTGAAAAATGCTGGCATTGGAATAGAAATCTCTTGTTAAGAAACTTTCTAAATTAGAAAAAGATATGTACAGAGATTTTGGTGCAAGGCTCCATTTTGTTCTGAGATTATTTTTTTTCCTTTCAAAAAAGGAAGTGCCAGTGATTTTCCTTTTTGGATAGAACTAAATGACATTTTCAGTGGGCATCACAAATTCTCCTCACAATTACAAGGTATTAGTCTCTTAGTCATTCCTCTGCATTCCCATCTTGGTGCTTTTAATGGAGAATCAGGAAAATAGCATTCCTTTTGTAATGCCCACCTTTCTGTCTTGAAAAACAGTGAAAATTTCAACAAGCCCAGCAGGGATCTCATCTGCGGAGTCACAAAATCAGTTCAACCCAATCCAATGCGCACAATTAATTTTTAGATTCTCCTTATCTAAGTCAGGCTATCGAAAATTACCTTGGAAGCTTCTGAAGAGAAGAAGCACTGTCCATGGGGTGGGATAAATGGACTCTTGCCTATCCAGCACCTCCCTTAACTCAGGAAAAGCAAGTTCAAAGCCACATGTTTGTGGAGATAACATTCCACCTTGCCATATTAAAGTACAGCTGACTTAAGGTGTTTGCTTTCAACACAAAACTCTCCTTCAATCTGTGGGTTAGAGATTAGGATGGAGATTAAGATCTCACTCTGAAGACAGGGGAGGTGTTCTTTTTTTAGTGCTTCATGATGAATCCATGTTCTTATTAGCATCACACCATGAAATTGTAACACTCCTACGTTGCCAGAAATCCTTCATCTTTGTCTTGGAATTTGCACTCTGTATAAGTTTCCTGTGAGAACATTATCTTATTGTGAAGATGGGATCTTTCTTATTGGTATGTTAACCAGCTGAACTATAATCCAATATTTTTTCTTAAGCACCCTATAAATGCAGCTATAGCCCGTGAATCGTTATGTGCAAATGATCACATTATCTTTGTCAGCACCTGTCAAATAAATTCTCTAAAAGCCACAATGAATAATGTGTTATAAAAACACATTGATTACAAAGGTTGCCAGCCTTCCAGGTTCTGCCTTGTTGCTCCTGCCCTGAAGTTTATATTCATATCCCCAAAGATCAATTATTTAAAACTGAATTGATTGAACTACTTATTTATTCATTATATTTATTCAGCTGCCCATCTCACAAGACCGTAAAATGAACAATATTAAAATAAACATTCTACAATTAAAAACAACCATTAGTATCTACTATTAACAGATTAGCAGAGAGGCTTTGGAGTTATAAGCAATGTACTTTCCTCCCTAACTCATCATTACCTTGAGATCCCCAAGTCTGTTGATACAACTATGTTTTAAGGGAGATCCACAAGGATGAGGCCAATCCCACCTTGGATGGAATGATGTTCCACACAGCAGGTGTCATGGCAGAAGAAGCCTATCTCCTGGATCCCAGCAGATGCAACTCCTTCACAGATGGGACCAGTCTCTTCTGCTGGACCTGATGGGATGGGCAGATATAATTGAGCATAAGCGGTCCTTCAAATAACCCGATTTTCAATTGGTACATTTTATATCATGATGCCCATCCTCAATCCCTGGAATTGACTCAGAAGAAGATGGTGGCCAATATCTATGGAGATTCCCAGTCATTCTCACTGCTGGGTGGTCAAGCAGAGCAAGGATGGATGTACAACCTCCATCTCACCCTTGCCAGAAATCACCTAAAAACACAACTAATGCCATTTCTGTTCCAATGCAATCCTATTATCCTATTATCCTGAATCCTATTATCTTATAAAAATCTATTCATACTGGACTCTGAAAATTCAGTTCACTGTTCCTAAAATTATAAAGATTTGTTTTAATTGTATTAAAAATACAAACAATAAAAGATAAAAAAATATAAAGAAAATAGAATAACAACATAGACTTACCAAAAACGTCAGGGAGATTTTAGGATAACCATTGTTATTTATAGAGTGTCTTGTAGAGTTACTTAATAATGACTTAGCTTCATTAGTGAAGGAAACATTTCTTGTTGGAAAAACTAAGTCACTACATATTAAGCCCTAAACTAAGAATACCGGGTTAACACAACTATAAATCACAAATTGTGATGAATGACAGAAGCACACGAATCTGAGTTTTCTATAAAATTAACTTTCAATTAAAATATAGATTCTAAACATAAAAAAGCCAAACTTGGAATGTGACAGAAATCTATGTCCTAAGTTATAGTCCGAGAGTAACTGCTGGTTAGAGTTAAATTCTTCATTAGATTGATTCATTTTTCAATAATGCATCTTTATTTTGGAGATTAAAGTATAGTACCATATCTTGATTTACTATTGATTCAAATTTTGTAATGGTCTAATAGTCTCTTGTGATAAGTGGTAATATAACAATGATGTTATTGTACAGAGAAATGTAGTCTATCTTGATGGCATGACCAATAAAAATATGAAGCATCACAGTCAGGGGTGGGCTTCAAAAACCTCAGCAATGGGTTCACTGCCCGGTTGCTGGGTGGGTGTGGCCCTGGTGGTATTTGGGGGTTCAGTGATCCCCGCAGAATCTTCGCTAAGGGTACGCCTGAACACCCGCTAACCCCCAGCAGCCCACCCCTGATCACAGTATACCTCAAGGTCTGCATAATGGCCCAAAGAGAAACACACACAACCTAGAACATAGATAGTATATCAAACTACTTATGAGTTGGGGAAAACACTACTGGATATAATTATTTAGACAGAAAATACTTTCCTGGGAATAAACACATACAGTTCAAGGGAACTAACGGCTGAGTTGATATGCATGCAGTGAGCTGTAACATTCTTTCTTAAAACTCTGGAATGGGTTGGGAGACAGAATATTAGCCAGAAATGAGTCTTTCAGAGAATTCAAAAATACTTTTTGAAATTGTTCAAAGTAGATTGGTAATTCCTGATTCTTTGTCTTTAATAACTCATTATTGGGGAACATACACCAGGGTTTATTTTTTTTCTAATACAGAGCTACAGAGCATTAAACATATTCCAATTAACATCCTGGGAAAAATGAATATAGTCCAATTACATCCAGGCAAAAATGAATATCCCTTTGCATTATGCAAGAGATATGTGCAACGAACTGTGGTTAACAAACCTACCGCACATATGGAAGCTTCAATATACAGATGGAGTATTATTATTTTAGTATGTGCATGAGGTTCTGTTATTCCTGCTCTCTTTAGTGGAAAGCTCTGTGACTATACAGTGTGGAAGAGCTGGACGGTGCAATTAAAAACGTCAATTATGGAGTTTGAGAAGATCAAAAAAAAAAAATTCAAGCTAGCCAATTTTCTATCACTAGAACTTTGCCGCTTGATTGGTGGTTCATAAATTTCTTTTTTTAACAAAACAGGTTCGGTTGATTTAGATTATCAAGTCCACTCTTTGTCGAAACACACCCTTGCATTTGCTCCACTGAGAAAGAGACCAACCTAATTCTAACCCAAAGCAAAGATTTCCAGTTAGATCCCTTACAAAGATAACGTGAGCATATAGTTACTGCTTCTTTTCAAAAGGGACCCATTTCTTCAGAAGTCCCAAAGGTGCTTTTTCAAAAAGCAGCTGGACTTTGTTTTTCCTTGAAGACGTCTCGCTTCTCACCCAAGAAGCTTCTTCAGACTCAGAACGGAAGAAGGTTCTTGGAAGCGAAACTTCTTCAAAGAAAAACAAAGTCCGGTGCCTTTTGAAAAAGCACCTTTGGGACAACCATGACCTGGATGACGGAGAATTTCCATAGACATGTTTATTCAGAAGTTGGCAGGTCTATTTGTCAGTCTCCAACAATATGCACAATTAGAAAAACAGGAGAGAAGCAGAGAGCAAAAGGAAACACTGCATCAAGAGATTATCAATTACCTCTGCAGAATAATGATCAACAATCCTTCGCATTTGGGGTGCATTGTTGTTATACCACAACAAACAAAAGGGGCAAAGCTAAGAATGAAACAAGAAGGGTAGGCAAAGCCATTATAATAGTTCACAAAATAAGTTAAGCTATGGCAACTAGTGAAAATCATTGAGCCATATTGGCTGCAAATTCAGGGTATTACAATCCTACAGATGCCAGGGTAGCACTATTTATTTATTGAGAAGAACATGGTAAACACCATTTCTTACTGAAGGACAGATGTAGCTAAAGAGCAGTGGTGGTGCAGTGGTTAGAGTGCAGTATTGCAGGCTAATTCTGCTGACTGCCACCAGTTTGATTCTCGTCGGCTCAAGGTTGACTCAGCCTTCCGTCCTTCCGAGGTGGGTAAAATGAGGACGCAGATTGTTGGGGGCAATATGCTGACTCTGTAAACCGCTTAGAGAGGGCTGTAAAGCATTATGAAGAGGTATGTAAATCTTATTGCTAATGCTATTGTTCAACTTATGAAATCATCTCCATAAAATATATTTAATAGTTTGAACAGCTACATCTATCGTATATACTTTATGAGATGTGTATATAAAACTTTATTGGCTAGCTGCAGTATGTTCATTGCCCAAGACTTATGTTTATAGGCAGAAATTCCTGCCATTTACAGTTTGTGCTTTGATTTTGCTGAATAAACCTCAACTGACTGGGTTGATACATCATACTAAGCCATAAACATGCAAATCATGTTATAGCTTAATTATTGCACACTCGTTTCCAAGGCCCACTCATTATGTCAGTATGACAAGATGCAAATATACAGATTTGAAGCTCAGTTTTCTTTCCAAAACAGACTCCCATTTAGTAGATTTAGCAGGAGGTAATGAGTGCCAGAATAAACACAGCTGGGCATTTTCCTCTCATCCCCTATATTAAAAATAATAGATTTCTAACTAAGTGGGGAGAAATGTATGCCGAGATATCTTGTGTTATCCAAGACGTACCTATTAAGGAAATAGTAAAGAAGAAGTGACTCCTGGCTTTCGGTGTGATTTCTAACTATTATTTGGATATAGGTTAAGCTATTCTAGTTTTCCTTTGCCCATAGTCTATCAAGGTTATTATACTTTGGAAAAGAAATCACAGCTCACACTCAAATTTAAAGATGTTTTTACATTTAATAGGCAAATTTTAAGAATTTAAAGAAGCAAACTTTAAATTCTTTGGTCCTTGACAAGGACTTTGGTCCTTGACAGAGCGGGGAGGCCTGTTGCCTATCTTTCAGTAATGCTTATAGGCCTCAGTTAGTGCAAAACACATCACCTAGGCCAGGGGTCCCCAACCCCCGAGCCGTGGCCCACTACCAGGCTGTGGCCTATTTGGAACTGGGCCCTGCAAGAGATGGGTCGTCATGTGAAGTTGAACTGTGCATGCATGCGCATGAGCACTGGCCCACCGCTCGCGTAGGCTGAGCTGCGTGGGCCCACCACTTGCGCAGCCCTATTTCCCCACTCCCCCCCCCCACATTATGAAGGTCGCAGTGTCCTGCAGCCACGTGACCACCTTTCACGACCTTTTGGCAAGCAAACTCAACGTGGAAGCCAGATTCACTTAAGGATCGGGCTACTAACTCATCAATGGCCGCGATTCACTTAACAACCGAGGCAAGAAAGATCAATCATAACGTGGGGCAAGACTCACTTAACAAATGTGTCCCTTAACGATGAGAAATTTGGGGCTCAATTGTGGCCGTAAGTCGAGGACTACCTGTACAGTATTTGTAAAGTGTGATCCTATCTCCCATTAATCTTCTCTTCTTCTTACTAACCCTACTCAATTCAATGTCTCTTCCAAGGATTTAATTCTTAGTTTCCTGTTCATCCCTGCTCAACTCTGTTTCCGCTTGCCTAAATCCTATCTAAGGCACGGTGCCCAGAAATGGACGTAGTTCTCGAGGTGGGATCTGAACAATAAGGAATCAGCTAAAGTCGTATTCCCCATTTGTTGATGCAGCCCAAAATTGCTTGTCCTTGTTTTTTCTGCAGTACCTTCTTACTGCTGACTCACATCCACTCTGCAATTAATTAGTATTCCAAGCTCTGTGTCACAAGTACTGTTCCCAAGCCAAGCATGCTCCCTTCCATACCTGTGCACTGGATTTCTATTTCCTGCATATATTGCATATATTGGATTTTGTCCCTGTTACATTTCCCTTGTCTGCCCCAGAGAAGGTAATAAGCAATATTAAGTGTTTAAGTTTTACTTTTTGGAAATTGTTCGGCACTGATTTACGGGATGTGGCAGGCAGGCAGCCAAATAAAAAATATTTCATGCATAATAACATATGCATATCTAGGATCTTTCTGGAAATACATGTAGTTCTGGACTTAGGACCACAATTGACCCCAAGATTTCTGTTGCTAAGATATTTGTTAAGTGAGTTTTGCCTACATTTTACGACCTTTCTCGCCAAAGTTGTTAAGTGAATCACTGCAGTTGATAAGTCAGTGACCCGGCTGTTAAGTGAATCTGGCTTCCCCACTGACTTTGCTTGTCAGAAGGTCACAAAAGGGGATCACACGAACCCACTGCAACCGTCATAAGTGTGAGGCACTTGCCAAGGATCTGAATTCTGATCACGTGATCATGGGGGGATGCTGCAAAGGTCGTAATTGAAAAATGGTCATAAGTCACAGTTTTTCAGTGCTGTTGTAACTCTGAACACTCACCAAACAGACTGTTATAAGTTGAGGACTGCTTGCAATTGGCTCTCATGCCGTGGGAAATAGATCTCGGGATCTCTAAATCTCTTACATCTCGCACAGGAGCATGATTAGAGCAAAGGAGCTAAAAGAAAGCAACCCATAGTTTAAAGTTAATAGACAGCCATCAATAGGAATCAGGATGCTCTTTTGATAGCTGATTATAGGACTTGACTTTGCATAACTGAATTATTGAGGAAATGTTTGCTCTCCACGGCACGCCAAGAAGCATGAAATTAGGGTTTCCTCCGCCCAATCTACTTGCGGCTCAGCTTGTAAACACAGTGTTAAGACCGTACTGTGTGGAAAGACTGCTTGGAGGAGGCTTGCCATAAAGCAAAGGTCAAAGAAATACCAGATGAATTATTGCTCTATTATATCGTTAGGAAAGAGCCCAGCAGAGGAGGCAAAGGTATTTTCCCAGCAAACAAGAGAGAAATATTTACCAACTAGAGATTTAACGCAGGGCGTTAATAAGTCACTGTGGTAAGTTACAAGCCGTCCACATCATCATCCTATCAAATATTTTATTCCCCGTCTTCTTTTAAAGCAGAGACGCTGAATGCCAGGATGAGTCAAGAATCATACAACTGAAAAATTTGGCAAATAAGTCCTGTCATTTATGCCCCTGATATTTAGGAAGAAAGACTCTTAAGTTGAAGTAATAGGCTCTTTTACTAAAGTTAAGTGGTTGCAGCGAAAGTGCAGCTAGAACTAAATATTCCTGCACAAAGATTAAACTTTTTCCCTTGTCCCTGACCTTCCCCCCTTGACCATCAGTGTCCAATAGGATGCTCTTTTGATATTTTGGGAATGGGTTGGGTGCTTGGCACTCTCACTCGAGACCCAGGCCAGGTGTCCTTGAAGGCTGGCACCTCTGGTTCTTGTCAACATCTTATCCCTCCCGCCGCTTGTCTTCCCGTTCCCAGGCCCACATGTTACTCCCCCTAATTCCTCCCCCCTTCCTTGCAGTTTATGGCAGGATGCCAGCAAAGCAAATAGCTGAAGATGCCAGACCTGACAATTTACACCTGCTAAGTATACAGATTTAATCCGATGCCCGTATACCAGAATAAAAGCAATACCTATACAGGCAGCAATTTTTTCTAGCTGGGCTTTCTGCAACACTGGGCTTTAAGAGAGATGGTTAAGGGCATCCCTTGGGTTGACAAGGAGTGGAAAAAACCAAGATGGCCATCTCAATCACACAATGAGGCCACCCTCTTGACTTTTTGATGGCCCCTTGCAGAATTTCTGAGTGTGCTGATGTTAATATAAACAATACTGGAGAGGGTTTGGGCTGAATGGTTGTCTTTTTTCTAACCCTTCCCTTTTTGATACTTTAGTTATTATTTTATTTATAAAGTTTGGGATAAAGATGCTGTGTGGTTCATCCTATTTTCAATATACCAGTCTGGCAGTGAAAATCAATTTTTTTGGAACACGGGTAGTCTTCGGCTTACGACCAAAACTGAGCCCAAAATGTCTGTTGCTGAGCGAGATATTAAGTGAGTTTTGCCCCATTTTACCACCTTTCTCGCCACAGTTGTTAAGTGTATCACTGCAGTTGATAAGTTAGTAACATGGTTGTTAAGTGAATCTGGCTTCTCCTTTGACTTTCCTTATCGGAAGGTTACAAAAGGGGATTCCATGACCCCGAAACACTGCAACCATCATGAATAAATCAGTTGCCAAGTGTACAAATTTTGATCACGTGACCATGGGGATGCTGCAACGGTGTGAAAAAACAGTCATAAGTCACTTTTTTCAATACCATTGTAACTTTGAATGGTCACTGAATGAACTGTTGTAAGTGGAGGATTTCCTCTGCACTATACATTGCTCAACATTAGTGATGAAGCAATCCAGGAAAAGCTCAGAGCAAGCAACTCTACAATTTACTTAGGCTTATATACTGAACAAGTATTTACTTTTTATTTGTTTGAAGGCTGAAAAATAGCGCAGCTTTGGAACGATAACTGATTCTATTTTAGGTCCACAAAGAATGGAAAACATCATCCATCATGGATAATTAACCTCTCTGCATATTTGTGCAGTCATAAAAAAAGAAAAGAAAAAAGAAAAGGAGGGAAGGGGGGAGGGAAGGAAGGAAGGAAGGAAGGAA
>JANHFL010001495.1:68250-78727 GCA_032468155.1 Oxyrhabdium leporinum
TCCTTCCTTCCTTCCGTCCTTCCTTCCTTCCTTCCTTCCTTCCTTCCTTCCTTCCTTCCTTCCTTCCTTCCTTCCTTGGTGTCTGGGGTGCACAATGAAAACTATCCAGGTCAGAGAAGGCATGTGGAAGAATGACATAGGTCAAGAGGGATGCTTGAGTCAGGCAAATGGGGGCTGACAGATCAGGGAAAACACACAGAGGGGCGGCACAGATCAGAGGAGCTCATGGGGGATGGCATGAGTTGGACAGGGTGCATGACAGCTCCTTTCTTCCTTCCAACCTGCCTTTCCTTGCCTTGCCTTTGCTGAGGGCAGGTAAGAGGTGCTGCTGGGTGGGGAAGTAAAGGATTGCAAAACTGGCTGGGAAATTTTCACAGAATGCTAAGGAGGAAGATCTTGTGAAAGTAGCATTGAAATAGTCAAAACTTCCCCAAATTTCATTCTCTCTCGAGTCATGGGTCCAGGATTTTGGACCCACCTGAAGTACCTATCTTGGTTCAAAAATTGTTCTATGAAGTACTAAATTTGCCCAGTTAAAGGTCATAACAAGGAAGTTTTAGTAGTATATGGACTCTCGGGCTTCAAAGCCTTGCCTCTATAACTAGGCTTACTATACATATCCCTCGCAGACAATAAAAGCTCGCTATAAATTTTATTCTCTTTAGCAAAACATTCTCATCTGTTTGTAGCTTGATATAGAGGGCTCTAGATAGGAACATCAAAATGCAAATTGCTTGGAGCAGTGGAATTATTCTCCACTCATCTGCAATGAAACGATATATTCCTGAATCTGCCATATATCCCATATCATCTTCATAAGAGAGAGCCCTGGGCCTTTATTACCAAACACACAGTTATCATGACTGTAGTTATGATTAAGCAGTTTGTTAGAACCAACATCTCAAGACACAAAGTCTGCGATTATTAAACACCAAGCGTGTGTGTGTGTGTTCTGAAGAGTGATTATCTCCAAGCTGGTAGACTTCAGTTATACATGGACTAAACATCCTACAAGGTGCAATCCTAAAAGCTTTGGGAGCCATCAGATTTCAGAAAGACAGACGAGGGAAACTCAAGAAGGATTGCACCCAATGTATAAGAAATGCACACAGAGGTTTGACAATCTTATTTCTCGATAATGCTAGTCCTGTTCATTTGATCCCATACCAGCAGCTGCAATATCATTATATTGCATTTCAAGAAGTGTTTAAAGTCCCTGATAAGAAAGTTATTAGTTGCATGAAGAGCACCAAGCAAAGTAATTTTCCCACCCTTGCATCTTTCATTGTAACTCTACATCCTAGAACACCCCTTTGTTTTGACTATTCTTCTTAGGTGGCGGGGGAGAGTTTTAGTAATTGTTAGTGAGCCTTTTTAAAGGATTCCCTCTAACATTTCCAAGCAATCCAGCTGAAGTATGTTCATTATATTAAAACAATCAGCTCCCATTGTTAGTCTTTCTTTATCTGTTTGCAAATATATATAATTATATGCATATATGATACACAGTCTCACTGTCAATTGTTAATCACAAGGAGAAACTCAGATACAGATTTCTCATCAAATGCAAAGTGAGTGACAACAGTTTAGGCACATTACTTTTTTAACTTTTTTTTTTTCTATAGAAAGAAATTGCCCTATATTTTTTTTTCTAAAAAACCCTAAGCAGTGTTTCCCAACCTTGGCAACTTTGAGATGGGTGGATTTCAGCATGACTGTTGGACTCACAATTAGATTAGATTAACAGAGTTGGAAGGGACCCTAAGGTCATCTAGTCCAACCCCCAAACTCTTTAAAATTTGCATTGTCTTGCTCAAACCACACAGTTTTCTTCATTCCTGTTTAAGAATCACTTCATACAACACCTAAAATAGAGTTTATTCCACAAAATTTATGCCATAATAAATTTGTTTAATCTGTAAAGACAGAAGACTGTCTTTGAAAAGGCCTGGTGAACAATGAATCATAACGGAATATTTAAAAAAAAACCAGCTGAATGTGTCTTCAAAGCCAAAAGGCAGTTGTGCAAGTTTTGCATATACCTGCAGTTCCAAATTAAACCTCCTACATGAAGGTCAAACAGATAATTAACCTGGATTATTAAATACAAATGGTGAGCATTTATAAAAGCATTCCTGGAGTGCCAATATTTTCTGCTAGCTTTTGCTGCAGCTGGGTGCAGTTACCCCTGACTAGAAATGACTCCTGAGATACCACTGTAGAAAACTAAATATGGCTTTGCAAATTAATGGACCTCAGAGCTCATGTTTCCAGAAAAGAAACATGCAAAAAAAAATAAATCCAAGAGTTATACTCTTAAAAATATTTGAGGCAAAACCTACGATGCATATCGCACTTCAATTCATATCTGTCGGTTATTGAGAATTTCATATTCACAAGTTCAGTGAAACATCTCAAAAACTATAAAAAGCTACCACTCTGGAGGGTCAAGTAAAAAAAGAATGACCTGCAACATAAAGTTAACATAATAGTACTCCAAAAGTTGGTGTACTTGGTATTTCTCCTGTCTTGGTTTCCCTACCCACCAAATGCACTCATTTAAATATCTAAGATTCATACATTATCCCATCTGGGCAACTATCCCATAATAATCCTGCTATCATAAGTAGCTTTTCCGTAACTGTTTTCCTCTTCTCAAGACTTGTCCGACCTCAGCAAGCAGAGTCTCCTGACAGCCTCCCCATCTCCCTGCTCACCATCAGGCTAGGTCACCATCATTTTTTCCAACAGGTCCTATGCCAAAGAACAGAACAGGTTTAACAGTAGGCTGGTTGAACCCAGGTTTTTATGCCTACTCGCCTGGGCCACTTCCTGTATAGGCATTTCTCACCTAGCCTGATTCCTTTCTTGATCTGCAACAATACACCCAAACTGGGTGCAGCATTGCCATCATACCCACCCACCTTCTGGCAGCTGGAAAACAAAGTGAATGATTGTGCCTTTTCCTGAAGGAGCAAGCTTCTTGGCATCCAGCTAAAGAGACCTGCATGTATCCTTCTAGAAAATTTATGGCACTCAAAATATACATAGGCAAAAGCTAAAAAGAAAGAAAAATGTTGCAATATGTCATCAGTTATCACTGCTATCAAAACTACCATTTTTTTTAAAGATGAACTTCAACCCGGTGTCTCTTAAAGTTTTGACTGGCTGATTCTTTTTTAACATCTTGTTGACAAAAATCCTCCTTTGGGAAATCTCAAAAGGTGGCATAGAATGAAACAGCCAGATGTAGTAAATACATTAAAAAAAAACCCTGGGGGAAAATGTCCCAAATTCCAACAGAATGGGACAAGCCATAATAAATGTTACTTGTTACATGCTGAAATTCTTGGATTTCTTCCCCCTCCCCCCAAGAATTAAGATTACCATGATATAAAATACAAAAGATAATAAAAATAGTAGGGAAATAGGGAAAGGGAAAAGGGTGAAAGAAACATTTAGGGCAAAAGAAGAAAAAAGTATTGACTTCCAACTTTTTTCAGTGCAATAAAGTACAAAATAGAAGTACATCCTCAACTTTTTACTTTACCAAAAAGCATGGGCATTTCTATAACAAAAAAACTAGATTAATCAGCAAAACCCAAGTCAAAAGTTCATTTTTTACTGTTTTGAGCACAAAGTACAGAAATGGTTTCCAAGTCAAAACAAAACTGGATATATTATTTTCTCTAATTAAAATAGTCGATTTTGTCATCTCTACTAACAATATTGCTTTTTCCATCCGTTATTCTGTTATTGGGCTTGATATATCTTTCCATTTCTGTGCATATAGCATTCTCACTGCAACCAACATATGCAATAACAAAGTTCCAAGTCTTTTTATCCAACTCCTTATCCAATGATCCTAAAAGAAAAACTCAATGTTATGTTAATTTTAAGAATCTTCTGCATTATAACATGGTTCTAGGCCTGAAATGCTTGGATTTCTAAAAGGTATTTGACTGGTACCTAATTATATCACTGTTGTCATTGGGTTAATAAAAGCATTCAAGAAAAAGAAGATAACCTTCTATCCAATTACTATTCAAAATCTAATATTAAATGGTGGGAGTTTATAGTAGAAGTTCTTGGATGATTACCATGCATTTTGGACAAATTCATGTACTAGCTGGAAGATAAACTTTCAAGTATAGGAACAAGTAAACACATAAGACCTTTAAAAAGCAAATAAAGTCAAAGGGAAAAAGGAGGAATTTTGTTTGAGAACATTATCAAATGTCAAAGCTGAGGTATCGGGAAACCAAGACATTTTTAGGGAATAAATATGATGAAAGACAGGGAGAGGAATCAGAAAGATAAAAGTTATATGTTTCAGACTCATCTATTTTTAGAAGTTTGTTCTGGAACATTGTTCTTTGATGGTACTACACAGCTGTGTTCATGCAATATATTGAACTAGGTTAACCCAAACCCTACTTGAAATATTCATACAGCCTGCTGAGCTTGGATTCAGCCACATCCACAGCAAGCTACAATAATGTCATGTGACATCATGTGTGTTTTGACATCATCACACAACTGTCTACATTATATTTTTATTATGTATTTAACATAATGTATGTATATGAATTTTATGGATTAAAGGTATTACATTTGCATGGTCATTCATCTTTGGTAATTTATCTCCCTACAAACACTTACCGGTATCCCACATGGACATCCATATACATTGACATGAGTAGAAAGCGGGCAAGTGGTGAAAAATTTGTCCTTTCGTGATACAGATTTTGCCCTAACATACTTAAGAACGATGTAAGAACAAAATGGCAGTGCTTACAGTGTGACTTCACAATGCATGTCTAATTGTTTTAGCATCACTGTAGCTAATTAATGCCCATGAATTTTCATTGTTATTTTCCATTTAACTTGGTTCACAATTATGTGAGTTATTCACAAATCTTAGGATGTTAACCTTCTATCAGTGCTAATTTAATGAATGATCAAGATGATAGATTGAAAGTATGGCTGAGGGGTTGTGGTTTTTTAATGAAAGGTGAGGTCTGTGGATCACTACATCTTGCTGGATTACAACCTCTAGCACCTCAGACACCTGTATGTTTTGAGGGGCTTATTGCAATAATATCTGGGAGGCCAAAACGGCAATATTTCTATTATTGCTAGTCAAAACAATTGCAGTATAAGTAAGCTGAGCTTTGAGAATTGTAGAAAGAGTTTCTAATGATCCCGTTCTAATTTCTATATTGTCTTCTAATCTTCTTTAGCTACTTGATTTAGTTTCTTTTTTTTCCCCTTAAATTAGAACCTCCATCAAACTTACAGTAGTTCAATGCTTCTTTAACTTATCTAACTTACCTATCCAATCACAAATTTTGAAATTTGGCACTGGAAAGGGCTCCAGAGAATACCATGAAAACAAACAAATGGGTCATCAACAAATCAATCAAGTTGAGGCACACATGAGAAGCCTCAAATTATCCCATTTCAGAAAACATTAAGCCAAGGTCTTCTCTCTAGAGAAAGCACTAGTGCTGGGAAAGGTGGAAGAAAAGAGAGGAAGAGAATGACCAGTAGCAAGGTAATGGGAACATCGCTGGAAGACCTAAAATGATCAGGTTGAATTCTCCTCTAACAATAACCTATTACTTTTTCCTTCTTGGTCTCTTTCAGTTCTTCACTGTAGATAGTGATAGCATCTAGTGAGCTTGGCTCTTTCTTCTAAAAAAAACCCTAGTCAAATTAATGTCTAGTTAGTACTTGGATGGAGGGCTTCTAGAAAACCTCAAGGCTGTGGACAATCACAAGCATTTCCATATACTGCCAATGTTGACAGCCCTAATTAGCCACCAACTGTCAAACTCAGCTCAAGAGAGTTTTAATAAGAGCTTAGTAACACAACCCGGCTATTGAAATAATCCAACTTCTGCTGTACATTTTTATCTTGTCTTTATTACTCTAGAAGTAACTCAATGCAGCAAACATACCCAATAATCTTTCCTCCTCCTGTTTCTCCCTCCAGAATAGCTCTGTGAGTTGGACTGAGAGAGAGAGAGACAGACTGGCTTAAAGGCACCCAGGTGGCTTTCATGCCTAAGGCAGGACTAGAATTCAGAGTCTCCTGGTTTCTATACAGCACTTTAAACTATTACATCAAACTGGTTTATCATGTGCTAAGTACACACAATGCACTAATCCATGTTTGTTTCCTAATGAGTTGTACTGTTGCAGTCTTATTCCCTTGTGTTACAGCTGACGTTAATACATAGACTTAAAATGACATCTTTGAATAATAGTCCTCTTGGTTTCATAAATCAGCACAATAACTTCCTCAAATCTTCATTCGGAGACATCATCATCTCTAGATGAACCTATTTTTTCTCCCATTAAATACATTTCATGTTCCTCTCCAGGGTCTAGGTTAGATTTAATAGTAAGAATTATTTACTATTAAATCAGGATTTTTAACCATTGTTCATTAAACAAGGCGCAAAAGTCTAAACCAAATTTTATAAATCTTAAGGGCCGGCTTCCCAAATTAAGCTAAACCAGAAACAAGCATCTTACATTAATTTTTTACATTAGTATAAAATACTTGTTTAAAGTATTCACCACTTTGAGCTCTAAAACATGTCTCTTTAATAATTTATTCTTTAAACTGAATGACTAGGCATCGCTAAGCAGTGCATGAGATTTAAGGGATGCAAACCTAAAGTGATCTAAACCAACTGCTAGTAACTGGACAAGAATTTTTGAGCTTGTGGTACTACCATCACAACGACCCAGCTGGTAGACAGGAATAACAATCTATGAGAAGAATTTTAGCAAGCAGGGACTTCTAAACTATTTAAAATGTCCATATGCCATTTTTCAGAGTGGGAATATGGAGGTGCTCAATTCTTCATACAAATGGCGTTTAGTTTAACCAGCTGGAAAACTGTTTAAAACAGACCTGTCAATCTGATGGCCCGTAGGCCGGATGCGTCATGTGCAGGCCACACCCACCCTGGCTCTGCAAAGGCAAAAAAAAATATGCCACAATACGTCACATGATGCGATCGAGTTTGACACCCCTGGTTTAAACTAAGAAGCACCAACCATTACAGGATGTCTCTGATCTATTTCCCCCAACAATCAGGTTTTGCAGACCTCAAAAAAAATTTCCAAGGAAAACTTGTGGTCATAGGAGATTTAAAAATATCTTAAATGTGCACAATTTGGTGCAGGCCTAAAAGACCACCACATGCACCGTTGCCAAGCTTGAAACTACTAACCTAAGCCCATGCAGACCAAGATACTGAAGGTTACACTAACACTTTTTCCTTTTTTAGTGATAATCTAATCCTGAAACAAAGTCATCCTTTAAAAAAAAAAATTCCTAGCTCTTCCCCTGCTTGGGAAGTACTTCCAGCTGCTTTGCACCTCACTTATAAAACAGTCTTTAATCCTATATTGATTTTGGGTGATTCGATCGTCTGCTTTCAATAGCTGAATATCTGGCAAAAACTATTAATATTTTCTGCTTTCAGTCACATAATATAATTCTGACGGTGTGAAAGGAGAAAACGTTTTATGACAACTAGCTTCCTTCCTTTCTAACTCCTTTTTAGAGGGGAAAGAGTGAAAAGGGGTCAAAAAATTCAAGATGGCAGTTACAACTCAAACAGTCAAAGCTCCACCCATTTTGTGTGTATCGTGTGTAAAATGAGTGGTGGCCTAGAGATGGCGCTCTTGCCTCACAATCAGGAGGCGGTGAGTTCGATCCTAGGTAGCGGCAGAGAATTCTCTCTCTGGACGCATAGAGAAAATATTTGCTACAAACTCCACATAGACATCAGGAAGAGCATTCGGCCAGTAAACGCTCAGCTCCATTCACTTGCCCCGACTCCACCCTGATGCAAGGGATTACAGCATGGGTGTCAAACTCGATCGCATCACGTGATGGATCATGACGTTTTTGGCCGGGGTGGGCGTGGCCTGCGCGTGATGCATCCGGGCCGCTAGTTTGATAGGCCTGGATTAGAGGATTGTTAAAGGTTAAAAAAAAAAATGTAGAAAATGAGTGGGCTTGGATCACACCATTGCAGCTGCCAGCTTGGCCCTTTTTGACCCTCTTCCCTTTGCACAGCATGCATGTGGAGATGACAATCGAACTGTGATGGGAAGATAAAAATCACTGCGCAGCCAGTTTCTGCTGAATAAAATCAGCACGTGGCTTCTGACAAGTTCATCACGGTTTCCCACAGAACTTATGCTGGATTTATTCAATATGCACCTCTGCATTCATGCAACCTGTTTTTCAGTAGCTTCAGGTAGTATCCTGCCACGGAAGGATATGCCTCCTGAAAAGCAGGATATAAATAAGGGTAAAATATAAATAACAGGTCACAGGGGGGAAAAAAAGACACATTTGTTCCTTGGTTCTCACAGAGAAGGCAATGGCCTCCTGCCTTCCTTCACTTAACAAGTTGGTTCAGCTACGATTTGACTACGATTTCATGTGGCATGTTGAAATGTCGCCTATGACTTGCCTTGTCATCGCCCAGGTATCTCAGTTGGGAAGCAAAAGCCACATTCCAACCCCATGGCAAGCGACCATGGGTTGCAAAGGGCACTTCCTTCTCCTTGCTAACGTCTCCTCCTCCTCCCTTAAGCAGCTCAGGTTCAGCAGCCCTATTGTGAACCCTATTAAAATTGCAAGAGGGAGAGAGTTGTGGTTTCCAATTTTCTTTCAATCCGGAAAGCAGAAGGAGGGGAGGAATGGGGGGAGGGGGTGCGAAGCGACACCTCTCCTCCCTTTCACCTTTCTTTCCCCCCGATGCCTTGTTACCTCCCTTGCTTTCTCTGAGCCCCCTTCCTGCTTCGGGGCCCTCCGGAGGGCCGCAGCAGCAGCAGGAGATGCCTTCAGGTGAACCTTTCCAGTTTTGGGGAGAGGTGGGGGGGGACACCAAGCCGCGCTCCTCCGACACACGCGTGTGGCGGCGCAAAGCTTCAGTTCCCGCTGTGCAACCGGGGCGGGGTGGGGTGAGGTGAGGTGAGGCGGCGTGAAAGAAAGCAGGATCACTTGGGAAGGGGTCTCGCCTATCTTCCCGGGGGCGACCACCCGCAGATCCTGCAGCCCCTTGACACGAGGCCACAGCGTCCCGCGACGATCGATGCCTTTCGGGGAAGGTGCAGACAAAGCAAATGCACCTCCAGGGACGGGGAGGGGTTGGGAGACCAAAGCCCGAAAAGTCACCCCGTCTTTTCTCTCTCTTCCCCCCCCCCTGTCCCCCCAACGATGCTACTAGACGCAGCCGGGGAAATTAACAGGGGAACCGATCGAGGGGAAGGAAAGAGAGAGACGCCAGCGGATCTCTCCAAGGCATGACAGTACAGGCAGAGAGGAAGGATTCCCCCCGCCACCCCGCCAGCCTCCGCAAGGCTGGCTCTATTTAATCCTTTCGGGAGCAGCGCTGTCACTACTACAGTATTACTACCGCCTTCCCCACCCACCCCCGTCTCCATCACGGACGCGGCTCCAGCCGCCAGCCGCCCGCCGCCGCCACCCGGCATCTTTTCCCCAGCGCCGCGCCATCCCTTCTTCGCTTGCCTTTCCCAGGCAAAGTCGGGGCTGCCCGGAGAAAACACCCACCCTCTCGGAAGCCGGAGACGGTCGGGAGACGCGAGCGCCCGAGCGAGGTTGGGGCTGGCAAACTTCTGCTCCCCGGAGAAGGAGCGGAGGGGCAGGCAGGGCAAGGGTGGCATCCTCCCCGAGCCCGGCGGGGTGGTGGGCGGGGAGGGTTGGGGGAAAGCTGGGATCCCCGCAGTTGTCTTACCTTGTTGGAGAGCCTTGGTGTGGCGACGGGAATAGCAGTCGGGCTTGCGATGGATCCAATGAGCAGCGGAGGAGGAGGAGGAGGAGGAGGAGTAGCCGCCCAGCCCGCTCTTCTCGAGCTGCCGCCGTCGAGCTCCGCGCTGCTGCCACACCATGGCAAGCGCGAGCGAATTCGAGACCCGCCAGCGATCACATGCTCCCTTCCTGCAACCGGGCAGCCTCGAGTCGAGGAGGGAGGGAGGGGGAAGGAAAGCGGGAGAAGCCTCGCTAGGGGGTCCATCCAGCGGCCTGCCGGGCTTGAAAAAGAGGGCCCTCCTCCTCCCTCCTCCCCCCCCCTTTCCACTCAAGATTCACCTGGCCCAGGCTATGGGAGGAACCCCCTCACCCCACCCCAATGTGGCATCCTCATTGACATGGGTTTGGGCGAAAGGGGATTTCCATACTTCAAGGCCTATTGGTGTCTTCCCTCCCTGGCCTTAATAGAAGTATTCCCCCCTTGGCCTAATCCTAAATTAGGTTGCGGTATTTGCAAAGGGTTTCCCCACTGTGTCTTCCAGTCCCTTAGAGGTTAGCATAAACCTTGTCTGTGGAGATTCTCAGTCATCCGGGTCAGGGTTGTCCCAACGCTGCTTTCCCCCCCTCCCCCCCCACAAAAAAAGGCAACTGGGCTTTGTTTTTCCTTGA
>JANHFL010001495.1:78827-93347 GCA_032468155.1 Oxyrhabdium leporinum
AGAAGCTTCTTGGATGAGAAGAGAAATGTCTTCAAAGAAAAACAAAATTCAGTTGCCTTTTGAAAAAGCATCTTTGGGATTTTCCCAACGGTGCTTTTTTTCAAGAGGCAACTGGATTTTCTTGTCCACCATGACCTGGATGAGTAACATAACTTGTGGGAATGGAATCTGTGGTATTTTGGAAGTAGGTCAGTGGGAAATAGTCTACAGGAAAAACTACCAAACTTTAAATGTGTTAAAATATAACACATTATTTTACAATTTAGGTAATGCCATGCAGCGCTGAGAAAATGAGATAACAGTATGGAGAAAAGTAAAATTTCTGCTTATATGAAATAGTTCTGAGAAAATGAATTCACTATGAAAGAAAACAAGTAATAATCAATTGGGAAAATATTTCCTGCACAATCTGTTATTTTCCCAAAAATAAACTTTTTATTTGTACTAATTCTAGAATATTATGGATTTGTTTAAGGTGGGAGCTTTGCATAAGCTAAGATGTTGACAAAATTAACTTTGAAGATATGGCAGACATGATGTCGATACAAGTGTACAAAACAATTTGAACCGAATGTATTTAGAATAGAACCATATGGCACAATTATGGATAGAACTATGGCACATATAAAACACAGGAAGCTCAGTGGCTGTCCAGGGTGGCACATAATGTGAAAGTTAATTAAATATTTTAAACTTACTGGAAGTGTAGTACCTCAATAACTAGCATATAGATGTCAGGAAGAAGAAATGCCAAATTAAAGATGGATCTACGAAAAGCAAAGCTGACAATCGCAGCAAAGAAGGAAGAGCCAGAGGGTAGACAGGTTCTTTGAAGTTTCCCCAGATAAGGAGAGGATGGGATATCGCCCACATGCGCTGCAAACAGTTGCTCTTTGCCAAGAGACCGCAAGGCAGCAGATCCTGGCAGGTTTTGAGAACTGGGAGACGATGGGAATAGTTGCCTTGCTCACAATTGTGGTTGGCACCTTTTAAAGGGCACTACATTCTCAGACTTCCTTTTATAATCGCATTCAGAAATATCACTCCACATTGTTGATTAGGGCTCACATGGCAGTTTGAATCCCAATTAATAGATTAATGGAAAAATAAAAAGATAATCAAGGTATAAAACTGATTTCACTGATGCCGGCTGCCTTGCTTGTTGTCTTCTGTGCGAAAGTAAGGTCACATACCAAATCCATTCTATTGTCTTAACTCTCCGAAATCTTCAAAAACATTTTTTTCCCCCTCCAGTGACTAAGTCACAATGAACAGTAGCATTCTGGTTATCTTTTATCATGGCTAAATCAAATTAGAATTTCTTGGTTATGTAAACAATGCAAAGTGGGGATAATTGCAAGGGAAAAAAAACCCTAGGTGTCATTTTTCCATTGTCTGACAGAATTTTGTGATCAGACTCATGTTTACTGGCTGCAAACGTGTCTACCCAAGTCCAAAGATGTCCTTTATATGCCTAACTTCTACCACTCCACCTGTCTTCCCCACCAGCCCCTACACTAGAGAGGAATTCCAACATTAAATAGAAGTATTATACCAAGGCTATGACAAAACCTTGATAATTATATCAATGCATGATATAATTATCAACGACTGTTAGTCGTAATAGATAAGTATGTCTATATTGAACTTGTACTGACAGGTCAGTCTGTCTTTTATGAGGTCTTTTGAAGGGAAGCTTTTCCAGGGAAAGAGCCCAGCCTTCCATATTCCTTCCGTGATTCATCTTAGTAACAGCAATACTCAGGATTTTCACTGAGATCCAAAGAAACCAGCAATTTAGAGCAAAAAAAATATTTTCTTAAATACTTTCTCATCAGGATTTGGTCAGACTCAGACAGGAATATTCCCAGTGTGGGAGTTCAATTTGTCCAAACTTCCAGAACACACAAGGAAGGAATGTCGAACCGCTTCTGTCAGGGCTCACCTGGTATGTGACCTTGGGATGTGACCTTGCCTTCGCACAGAACTTGCAACTTGCTTCAACAATCTTCCTTTTACTGACTTCTAAAACCACAGGCCAGACTCGGGCAGAGTTTAAAGTGGCTACTTGGGTCTCGGAAGGGTACTTTTCTGAACTTAGTAAAGGCAGCAGCAGTTGTGCCTGCCTTTCAGGAATGGTACTTCAGAAGGAAATACCACCATTTATCTGAACTGGCATAAGGTTTCCTGCTGGAGCAGAGGGTTGGACTAGAAGACCTCCAAGATCCCTTCCACCTCTATTATTCTATGTTCTGTGTTCTATCAAAGGAAGGAGTCTTCAAAGAATTGCTGATAAACTCCCCCCAGAGTCAATCCAATCAGCAGCTACTGCTAATGCGCATGTCATTCCTTGAAAGATAAGAGGTGGCACAGAGACAAAAAAGAGTATCAACAACTAAAATCTCTCTAGACAACAAAAACAGAAGTTAGAAAGAAAGGGATAAAAAGGATAAATGTTAAAATGGAGAAACAAAATTATTGTTACTACGGTATTAATGTTACTGTTGATACATTTGATTGTAAACACCCTGATTATGATTGCCTAAAAATAATTGTAACCAGGCAACACACTGTTTGATTGAAATGGAATGTTTATATATTATACTAATAAAGAAAACTTTAAAAAAAACAAAAAAACCTAAAATCTCTCTAGCCATCAACTTGGTTTAAATCCAAGGGCCTCAATCCACATTCACCTGTTGTTTTGGCTGAATTTTGGAGAAAACTATGTAACAGACTTAAGTGATGGAACTTGTTACTATGGGTGATGTCTTTTTTTTAACCCATGCACAGATCCGGGTACATAACGAATACCAGAATTCACCATCCTCTGCAATGCAATAAGAATATAGATAACACACTTGTCAAAGGTAAATTTTCTAGGTGCCATAAAAGAAAGCAGATACTATATGTTGGAGCTATAAAAAAAACATTTCTGTGTAGAACTCTTGAAAATTTTCTCCACTATATTAAGGCAACTTCACTCTATTTATTTAAAGTGCATCTGTATACGCCAATCAAATCGGTACTGTTCATTTACAATCAAATGTTTGTGTCATTTTCAACTTGGTCTTAAGTTGAAAAGTTTTCATTGCGTAAGTATTTTAACTCATTTGTTTTGATTCGGTTTTCATTATGTAGTTTTAGGACTAGTATGGAGAACAGCATATATTGTAGGTTATATTTATGTAGAAATATCGAACATTCAAAAGGGTTCACGAAAGCGTTTAAGTACCATTGTAAATTATATGGAGCATTGTACTTATTTGATGTTGCTTTCATTAGGAAAGGTTTCCACCAATAAACTGTTAAAGATAATCAAAGTTACAGGTAAGGAACCAGGGGATACCTTGGCTTGCCTTTTAAATTCGAATTTTAAAAAGGTGAATAGTAAGTATTGAACAATATTTGCTGATAAGGTTTCTCTTTACTAAGAATCCTTTGAAACCATGGCTGATCAGAATGCCTGGTTTTAAGAGGTAGAAGCTTCAGTTGCAATAAACCTATTTATTCAATTGAACTGCCTGGGCTTCTGATTTTCTACGTTTCAGAGTTTTTTATCTTCCTCTTCCAAAAGGGTTCTTCATATGTGTGAAGTCCAGTGGAGTTGTGCGCCTTACAAATTGAAATAAGTAAATTTCTTGTTGCTGAAACAAATTGTTTGGGTCATATTGTTTTGCTTTTGAGATAATTGCATTCTATTAGAGATGCAACAATTTCAGTGCACTCTGGAATTACTCTTCTCCATTAAATTAAAGTTTCAGGTCGGTCTTTGGTTTATACACATCTCAGGTTCAAGTTCTATAAAGATTAATACCCTCTTCTATCAGATGCAATTTTCGAAGGATCAATTCAAGAAAATTTACATTACATTTAGCCCACACCCCTTCCTTGAATGTTGTTTCTACGCAACCAAACGTTTGTAATATCCCCTGCCATCAGGAAAAAATGACATATCAAACTATGACATTACCAAACATGTACGGGTAGTCCTCAACTTACGACAATTGAGCCCAAAATTTCTGTTGTTAAGAGAGACATTTGTTAAGTGAGTTTTGCCCCATTGTGCGACCTTTCTTGCCGTAGTTGTTAAGTGAATCACCACAGCTGATAAACTTGTAACCTGGTTGCTAAATGAATCTGACTTCCCCATTGACTTTGCTTGTCAGAAGTTCTCAAAAAGTGATCACATGATCTTGGGACATTGCAACTGTCCTAAATACCAACCAGTTGCCAAGCTTCCGAATTTTGATACATGATCGTGGGGATGCTGCGAAGGTCCCAAGTCACTTTTTTCAGTACTGTTGTAACTTTGAATGGTCACTAAATGCACCGTTGTAAGTCGAGGACTGCCTGTATTCCTCTTCCCCTTGCCTCAGTGAGATCATATCTCATCTACATGAATGAGGACTTCAGACAGGCATCGTCAGGAGTTATTCTTTTCAGTCTGCAACATTTTGTGAACAGTTGATAAAACTTTAGAGGGTTGAGAACGTATTCCAGTCTGATCCGAGATCACTGCCCATATTCTTGGAGAAGCAACAGAAATTACACAAGGGAAGGAACCTCTTTTCAAAAGTTATCCAATGATCCAAAAGTTATCCAAAAGTTATCTCATGTCAGCCTTATTTACTTTTCATGTCACAAAATGCAGCCATATGAGCTAATTGTACTCATTTATAAGGTTTCATTAACAGAATCTTGCAAGCCTGAAAGTATTTTTCTCTCTTCTCTCATCCCACTTGCAGAACAAACCAGGGTGTCTCTTCTGAGCCTATTGTCCCACCCACGTTCTTATCTTGGGCTAAAAGTTGCCTTTTATCTGACCTTGGTTTTATCTCATCGTCCTGTCTCCGAAAGTCATCCCCACATTATACAGTAGGAGGGAGGGAGGTGTGTTATTGTTTTTTTTAAGAGAGGTAACACTTAATTGTTTTGATTAACAAGGTCGAAGGACGTTTAACTAGTAACATCTGGTTGGTGAGACCAATTTCAAGGTTTTTTTTTCCCTTAATAGGGGAAAAGTAGACTTTGCATAAAAAAATTATGTGAAGAGTTTTATACGGGATAATTGCACGGCATATTAAAAACAGTAATGATTCATATTTTTTAAAAAAAATTTAAGAACAGGAGGGACATAAAAAGATATCATGTGAATTATGAACTAGTACTTAAAACTGTATGTTTGAATTCTTCTACTGAGACCATTGTTCCAGTTCGTGTATATACTTTATTATATATAATAAGCTTTCACTACATTTAGGAATTGGCTTGTCGTTCTCTGTTGAATGGCACTTTCTGTTCTTCTTGCCGGTGTCTATAAGGAGAACCGGAAAATATTTTTTTCTTCAAAAGATATAAATCAATCTTCAACTATTCCTGGAAAACTGAAATTACTTTATTTAATCATAATATCATTAGTATCATCTTCTTAGTGATATCAAGTACATTAGTAACAACACAATCCAAAACTAATGCTATACAATGATAGCTATTATTATGGCATGTACAGTACATCCCAATCCAAAATTCCATGTACTTTTGGTTACACAGATGGATTATTTATGCCCAAGAATGTTCCTGCTGCTTTAATTCATGGATTTTCTTCAGCAATTAAAATTGTTGTCTTTTAATTAAATATCCACAAACATAGCCAAGTTATGCCCAAAATAGCTCTGGAGTTAAATGTTTTAGTGCTCCATGCAGATTGCTTGCTGAAGATAATATCAAGATGGTACAAAGCTCTGTCAATTAAGGAATGTACTGTACTGTATCTGATAACTTGTCACTACATTGTGACAAAAACTACAATATGATTAATTTCCTTGCAATAAAATTCATTCTTACCTAATTAGTTTTGTATTTTAAACTGCCACATTTTGTCTTTAAAAGCTGGAACTCAGGTGTATCAATTCCTCAAACTTCACTTCAGAACTTTGAAAAAAGGAACAACTGCTAAATGACTCTAAGACAGACATGATATTAACATGATTTATACTATCATAATTTACTGTATATAAATTTGTTTTTTAATATAAAACCATTTTTAAAATGCAGAGATACTTCATTTTAGAGATAACATTTAAAAGATGCCTTTTAACTAATGATGTAACATTTTTGTTCATGTTAAAGGACATTATTAAATTAAACTTTGCATAATTTATTTATACATACAAACACACATTTTATAAAATTACTGGCATGAACACAACCTGAATAATAGATATAAGTCATGATTAAAGGACATTTCTTTTTCCATATTTATCTGCCTTGCAGTAATAGCAACTACAGACTGTAGCTGATCTAACTGAAAATAAATAACCTTGAAAGAAGAGATAACAATAACAAACCACACTACGACCTCCAATTCAGATGTTTTGTCTTAATCTGCAGGGCAAACCTATCAGACTTATTAAAAACCAACCCAGCCTACGTGTGATAGCAGAATGTTGCGAAGTCTGATTAGACACTAAGTGCTCCCACACAGCTTCTTCTTGTTTCAATAATCCTAGCGTTAATGATTTAACATTTTAGAGGTAGAATTCATGTCAATGCTGACAGTGAGTCCAAACATGGAAACATCCCATTATTGTTCTGCTTTTAAAGTAACTGATCAATCCTTGAAGCCCACATTTCTAAGGAGAAAGAAAATGGAATGATTATATTGAAAACAGGCCGGTTAAGAATTAACAATCTTAGAATATTTTGTTTTTTAGAATGTATACTTTGTGCCTCGAGTTAGGTCATGTCATATTACAACTATCTTCAAAATAGCCATACTCACGTAATTTTAATCACACAAAAGCATCCAATAGGTACTAATTACTCACCTGCCCTCATCTCCCCCACATTAAAGACGGTAAAGATAAGACTCAGATCTTAGCTTTCTAAAAGTACTTTGGAAAAAAACCCAAATTACAGATCCAAACTCACATTTAATTTTGAAATATTATGTAAATTAACCACATGCCTAAAAAACAAACGAAGGCCTAAGCTACTGATTTTAATTACTTACTTTTCGGTCTGTTCTGTCCGTTCTGTTGTTAATGAAAATGCTCTCTCTGGAGAATGTGATGGAGATCTCAAAGTTGAGCTAAGTGGTGATGAGGTAGGGAGAGAAGTGGTAGAGAAGCCAAGCCTTCGCATCTCTTGAATCGCCCGTTCCCTATCAAGTATAAAATTACAACTGAACTCTGGTTGCACTTCCAAATATTTTCTCATGCAGAAAACAAGATGGTCACCATTTTTCTCCACAGTAAATTGGAATGACTTTATTTTCTTAAATTCTTTTCTTTGCTAGCGGTTAGAAAGAATTTTGTTTTTCTTAATGTTCAGTCAGAATTTGCTTTCCAGTAACTCTAGGTCATGGGCGTCAAACTCGTGGCGTCACAGTGCCATCACGTGACATTTTGTGACTTTTCCCCCTTCACAGAGCTGGGGTGGGCGGGGCCGCATGTGACGCATCCAGACCATGGGCCGCCAGTTTGACACCCCTGCTCTAGATAAAACAGGTAGTCCTCAACTTACAACCATTCATTCAGTGACCATTCGAAGTTACAACAGCTATGAAATAAAGTGACCCATGACAATTTTTCACACTTAGGACCGTTGCAGCATCCCCATGGTCACGTGATCAAAATTCGGATGCTTGGCAACTGGTTCATATTTATGACAGTTGCAGTGTCCCTGGGTCATGTGACTACCTTTTGCGACCTTCTGACAAGCAAAGTCAAGTCATTTAACCGTCGTGCTTCTAAATTAACCTGTGATTTACTTAATAACTATGTCAAGAAAGGTCGTAAAATGAGACAAAATGCACTTAGCAACTGTCTTGCTTAGCAATGGAAATTTTGGGCTTAATTGTGGTCATACATTGAGAACTACCTGCAGACTTTAGGCAGTACAGAAATTAATTGAAGAGAGCTTAATATGGTTAAGTCTGATTTTAAAAGTGAAGCGAATTTTTTTTCTCCTGGCTAAGATACAACAGGATTGATACAAAGGTGTTGTAAAGTGAAAGCTGGTAAACTTTAGGTTTCCTGTATTCATTGCTGAGCTGGGAGATGCACATACTATACCCTTGTGCATAGATGTCTTAAATGTCCCTCTCTCTCCTTCCTAATGAACCTGAAAAATATTAAATGAAGGGAGGAGGAAGCAACAAGCATCATTACTTGCAGTAAATCTAAGAATGGATCCTCAGCAGAGAGCACTAAAACTGCCCTCCTACCAGCCTCTTAATCAGCTATCTGTAGCAACCAGGAAATTGTTGGTTTACCGCTGCTATTTGCACTGGCAAACTATTTGGTTACTGGGAGAAAGCCTTGTTCAATCTAAGCAGCATATGATTGACCGCAACTTTGTTCCCATTTTAAGAGGTTTTTTAAACATATCAATTTCCACGATGCTTAACTGAAAGGTCTTGTGGTATTTACTGACAGGCACTTTGAAAATGTATTTTACTGCAATTAATTTGAAATGGCAATATTTAATATAATACATTTTGAATATGCCCCTTATTTGCTTTTTTATGTTGTAAGCCACAATAGTACGGAAAGAAGGGTAAGAAATAGAGTATACCACTAAGAAACGGTACTGAAAATTAATTATCAAACCAGTTTTGATACTTTCTGTGCAACACTATAAAGCGTGCTTTTATGGTTTCCTCCTTAAATGGGACTTGAAACAGTTGCCTTTTTAATGAAGCTAATTCACATACCGTTCAAATTGCTCTGTTGTCAGCTGTCTTTTAACAATATCATAATCAGTCTGCAGCTGTGCAAGTTTATTTCGCAGTATAGAAACTTCTCTACTAAGACTTGTTCTAAAAATATTGCAAAACAAAGAGAAAAATATCTATTATAAATTCACAGATGGCATTTTACAAAAACTTTAAAAATAGCAAACAGATAAACAGAGACCTAGAAATTAAGAAAATATACCCATATTTGTGCGTACACATACAAAAAGTTCTTAAAATAAAGAAACCATCAATTTACCACAAAACAGTCTACTTAAAATATGTATATTTGGGGATGCATTCACCTGAAACTTAAAATAATGCATCCATTTCACACATTGCTGACAGAACTTCTTCAGTATATATGCACTACCTGCATTTGTAGTGACAATCGTAATAATCTAAAACAGTGTTTTCCAAACTTGGCAACTTTAAGTTGTGTGGACTTCAACTCCCAGAATTCCCAAGTCAAGTTGCTAAGTTTCAAAAACACTGATCTAAATTGTTTTTCACCACTGCAGCCTGAAGGAAACAGATTGACACATGTTGCTTTTAGCATATTATACTTTATATCATATACTCTGCACAGCAAAGGGGACCAAGCAAGGTAAGAAAATAACCATACTTTCATGAAAGAAACACATAAACCAAAGATGAGTAATTTCATCTTTAAATGCAAGTTAGGAAAATTGCAATTCCAGGGAAAATATTTCTAACAAAACCCTTCTCATATTACTAATTAGAAAATCTGGATTTTATTATGTATATATATATATATATATTATTTTTTCAAGAATGGAGACATTTTTGCCCTAAATTACAAACAGATGAAAGAAAAATATTTAAAAACTGGTCACTTTATACTTTTCAACATACAATTTACTCTCCGAGAGTGTTAACTTGTCTTTGAGCAATTGTATCTCTGAATCTTTTTCATGGGTTATCAAATGGTTCTGAAAATCTTTGTCTCTGCTGGTAGTCAGGAGGGTTTCCAAGTTTTGTATTGTAAGTCGCTCACTTGACAGCTGCTTTTTTAACAGCTCTGTTTCTGCCTTTGCATCTTCAAATTCAGAGACAATCTAGAGCATAAAAAGAATTTCTTTAATAAATAACCTCATAGTAACTAAGTAAGCCCCCAGTTCCTGTTCACCTCTCCATTAAGCCCTTCCACACTCCACAGGCATTTCCTCCCATCTCTTCCAGGGAGGCTTTTCAAGCCACAGTGGCTTGAAGACAATTTTTTTTTATCTTAGAGTATATATCTATTTATTTTACTGCCAACATTTTACCTTAAATAAAAAATGGAATTTTTACACACACACACACACACACACAGAGTAAGAACATTTTTCTTTTTTACCCTCTCAAATTCCAGAGATTTGGATGTTAATTGATGTGAAAGCAGATCTTTGCTAGATTCCAGTTTGACACATAAATCTCTAACAGAAGATACATCGTGATTTATTGAAGATTTTTCTTCTTTTTCATGTCTGAGAATTTCTTCCAGTTTGGCCATATTTTTTGCCATTGAAGAAATTTGCGATTCATATGTTTGATGTGCAATAATGTGCTGCATGAAAAAGAAAAGTAGCTGTTTTTACAAGCACGGATGAGGTTCTCCTATTACATTTTCCTATTTGCACTGTTATTTGGAAACAAACAAACAAAAAAAAAAAACACATATCAACTTAAAAGTATTTTTTTCCCTTTCCAGAATACATTTACAACCATTTGCAAGACTTAACAAGTCCTGGGCAAGAGCAGGCATAAATTTGAAATTAGTTTTCCCCTTGAGACCATACAGATGATTAATGCCATCTGCTCCTTGTACAAATTTCCAATTAATGTCAAGGTATTTGATTAAGAAAAGCACATTAAAATGGTCTAGGACGCTATAATTTTATAATTACCTCTTGAATTTCTTTTTCCAATAATTCTACTCTTTCTCTAAGGTGTCTTCGTTCAGTATCAACTGAAAGGAGCTCTAATCGTACAGAGCTGTTTTGTCCCTCAGCTTGATGGGCCTTTACTTCCCAATCTTCGGCTTGGCTGTGAAGCATCTGGAACTTCTCCAATAATTCTTTATTTTCTCTTTCCTAGTATTAAGAGAAAATATATCCACTGAGCAATGTCACTGAAACAAACGTCTCAGCTACCATTTGGCCTCTCTTCTGTTTAGATATTGCCAGCAACTTGTTCCACTGAAGAAACCCAAATATGTGTTATTTTCAATATGAGAGAACTTCAAGATTAAATGATTATACTGTTACAGTTAACACTTTAAAAGATTTGAGGCAGATATTACATCAATTGATCCTTACACATAAGAATGTAATACCTTATATCAATTTGCTATACTGAGTTTACAATAAATAATTTGGATTTTTTGATGTTGTCTAGATGTATGTATAAAAAAGCAAGGACATCAGCCTGGCAATCAAATGTAAGTTAGTCAACCCTACTGTGTTCCCCTATGGTCGTGAAGGTTGAACCTAAAAAAAGCAAGACAGAAAGAAAATTGACTCATCTGAACTGTGGTGCTGGAGAAGCAGCTGTGTATTCCTTGGAGAACAAAGATGACTAACAAGCAAGTACTGGAGCACATAATACGAGACATGTCATTGGGAGGCAAAAAATCACAAAACAGTGTCTCGCTTATTTTGGCCATGTCATATGGAGGAATTCACTGAGAAAGTAATTATGTTTGGAATAGTTCGTGGTAAAAGGAAACCAGGCCACCAAAGAACATGGTAAGTGGACACCATCAAAGCTGACACCAGCCAAAGCAGAGAACCACTCAAAAAAGTGCAAGATCAGAAGATATGGAGAAACCCGGCCCATAGAATCGCCAAGAGTTGGACACAACTGAATGGATATCATCATCATCATCATCACCTGTACGTATATACACTACTCACATACTGAAGTTTTTAAATACAACAAACCTAGACATTTATATATGCCTAGATATATGTACCTGTATGTATCAATGACTCAATCACAGTTGTGCATTTGTGACTATTGTTTTCAATCTAATGATAATTCTAAATTTTGTTATACTGTACTTTATTAATTTATTTGATTCTTTTTGTTAGTTTTTATTCTTTTATGGTTTTATATTCTGTAAGCCGCCTCGAGTTGCCATGGGCGAATTTGCAGCAATATTAAATAAATTAAATAAATTAAATAAATCAAATAAATAAATTAAATAAATAAATAAATAAATAAATAAATAAATAATACTCCTCCTAACTTTCATAGAAATGATAGAACTTGGTGACATGTAGCTTAAATGTTATAGGGCTAAGAAAAGACATTTCCCTCAATGTTACTCTTTTCACTTAAAGAATAGATTGAAGATTTTTTCTTTGTCTACTAGCTTGGTTACTTTACTTCAGCTTACTTATAAAATTTAAATAAGATACATTTTATTTAGTTAACAATAAGTTTATTTAGTAGTTAAAGGCACTAGACTAGAAACTGGGAGGCCATGAATTCTAGTCCTGCCTTGGACATGAAGCCATGGGTGACTTTGGGCCAGTCACTCTCTCTCAGCCATAGAAAGAAAGCAATGGTAAATTACTTCTAGAAATATTGCCAAGGAAACTGTATGGACTTTTCCATGTAGTGGCCAGGAGTCTTGCAGTGGCCAATAATGACTTGAAAACCCAAACCCAAAATTGATTTATTAAATAATAATATTTTCATAATATTTCTCACCTTTAAGGCCATTAAACTTTCAAATCTGGAGACTTCAGTAATATAGTTATGAACTCTAACTTTCAGTTCTTCTTTTTCACGTAAAGTTACTTCCAATTCAGTTGAGATTACCTGTTTATATTACATACTGTTAGACATATTATTCACAAAGTAAATAAACCACATGCTGACTAAGCAGTACACTTAAATATGATCTATTCCATATCAAAACTGAACTACAGAGGGACAGCCTGTAACAGTGCTTCTCTTGGTTATTAGTTCCCCGTATTCAGATTTTTTTTAAAAAGCAGCATTCAGTCTTGTGATTTCCAACCTATGGGTAAGTCATTTTCCTTATGGAAGATTTGGGACAATGCCTATTTTGGCACTGATAGTTGGCCCTGGCAATGCCCACATTGGTATTAGCACTTGGCACTTCAAAACATTTAACTGATGCCTAATTAAACATTTCAAATGATATAATTATTCATTATTTGTAGTAGTCAAGATTAAACTAGAACAGTCACCACACTATTAAAAAAACCTCATAAATTGGATATACATTATACAAGCAGGCCATTAGAGAACTTTTTCTGGAAAAAATGTGAAATATGTAGCCGTAAGGGATTTATCTTTACCAGTAAATACAAAGAAGAATAACTATGAGTCTCTGATGTTTTAACTATGATAGGATAAAATATTATTGTTCAGAATAACAGTTGAAACCATTGTGGAAAAAAAACCCAGAAAGGAGAATTTCCAGTCCAGCTATCACAGTTATTTAACCAAGAAATACATGTTCAAGCTGGAATGCTAGAAAAAGAGTGGTCAGAAGTGAAAGGTGAGGAAGGAACAAGAATTCACTACAGCCACTTGATTTGAGTTATATACAGTCCTTGACTTATGACCGCAATTGAGCCTAGAATTATAGTCATAAGTCAAGATGATTGTTAAGTGGGTCATTATATGATTGTGCTTGCTTTTGCAAACTTTTTTGTGGCTGTTGTTAAATGATCGCTGTGATCAGTGAACACTGCAGTTATTAAGTGAATCTATTAAACTCAATGGGTGGTTTTTTTGCCGGAAACCGTAAGTAAACATCAGAAACTAGCAAAAAAAATTGCTGAAAACCACAGTCAAGTGATCACAAGATGCTGCAAATGATTGCAAATACAAGCCGGTTTCCAAGGGCCCAAAATATGATCATGTGACCATGAAGATTACCTATACTGGTCTCTATTCTTCTTTACAGTGATAGAACTAAATATCTGATCATCACTAGGTACACAGTCCATGACCATTTCATTTCATTTTAATCTTCAAGTTTGCCATTAAAGATTAGGAAAATTTCCTTTTTAAAAAGATGGACTACTATTACAAACATACACAATTCCCAATTTGTGGAATTTATTTGATAATTAATCAAGTGATAAGATTGTTTCTAAACAATGCATCTTTTTAAAGGTCTGACACTCGAGCTGTGAGTAGCTTATATAGGATCTACAAACTCGTAAAATTTAGAAAACCTACAAGCAAAATACTTTTTTTAGGAAGATAACCTGGGATATTAATGTATCATTGTATTGGAAAGCATGATATCGGAATCCATAACTAAAAGAAACAGGATTACAAACAAAGTAAAATGCTTACAAAAACTCTTCACACTCCAAAATAAGTAATACAGATCGTTGTAGTTGAACAACAACAGCAACCATTCAGTTACTACAAGGGTGCTGAACACAGGGGACTTGTGACAATCTTCCTACTTCTGGCTGTTGCAGCCTGATCTTGATTCAGGCACGTGGCAACCAGTTTGCAATGATAACACAGCAGTGTCTCACAGTCATGTGATCGCCATTTGTGGCCCTCCAACAAGCAAAATCAATGGGGAAGCAGATACGAAGTGGCAAATGATGATCACATGATCGCACAGGATTGGCCCTAATCACAGCAAATGAAACTGCCACAACTGCCATCATAGGTTGGCATGGTCACATGACGTCACATTTATTTATTTTTTATTTATTTTTACATTTATATACCGCCCCATTCCGAAGACTCGGGGCGGTTTACAGCTTATA
>JANHFL010001495.1:94093-105695 GCA_032468155.1 Oxyrhabdium leporinum
TTTGAACCGCTAGATTGAATCAGCAGAAGTGGCCTGCAGTTCAACACTCTAACCACTGCGCCACCTAGGCTTGGATGACATCGCTTAGCAACGGAATTGTCAATCTCACTTATCATCATTAAGTGAGGATTACCTATATTTCATTTTACTTAAAACCAAGATTGATATTGTTTTGGTTACTATGATGTTTCAGAAGACGTACATCACATCCTTTGTACATATAATTACTGGTACAAAATAAATCATGATGTGCACTATTTTATTTTATACCTGGTTTTCTCTAGTCATTGTGGCTAGATCATCCTGTAATCGTCTGTTTTCCTTCAGAGCCATTTCTTTCACTCTGATGGTTTCTCCAAGCTCTGAGTGTACTGCATCAAACTGGCGGTGGAGATTGGCAAGTTCACGGTCTTTCCCATTTAAGGCATCCTTTAATTGGCTAATAAATGAGGGATTTAGACAATCTTAAAACGCAATTCATCTTTTTGCAGTACAGTAATATACATGGCCATAATTTAAAAATTATAGCGATTAACTAAAATTGAGGTTTGTAGTGAATAGTACCATTTCGCATATTACCAGCAAGTATACAGCTATTTTTGTAACTGAACATAGATCCATCTTGTTTCTTTAGAACAACTAAATCACCCAGCTTTTGTGAAATTATACCTGAATTTCTTGCACTATGGCACAAATGGCGACATTGGTAGAAGACAGATATGATGCCAAGTCTTAATTAATTTTAATCGAGTTTGTAGAATAAGCTAGATCTGGTTCATAGTCAAGAAAGCATAGGGTACTTCCCTATTAAAATTGGTTATTGTTGCTTCTAGCTATCCTACCCTTGAGACCCCGAAGTGCTTTCTGGAGCCTGAAGAATGTTCAGTAACATTCAGAATGCAAGTAACAAGAATATTTTCTTTTGAGATCTTTGGACAAGAGGAAAATTGATACTCCCAAGTATGCCTCCCATACCTTACATTCTTTTAAAAACTGTTAACTTTCATTTGAAAAATGAAAGTGAATAATTTCAACTAAAGTTTTCAGAAATACAATTAGATACTAAAAAACAAATTAATCGCAGTTTAGCAGAATTAGAAAAGATTTTAGAAAAGCTAGAAAACAGCTTTACAGTGAAATATCTTCAGTGAGATTAAAGTGAGTGGTTATTCAAGTGGTTTGAATAAAAAAAGTATAATTATTTTAGAAGGTAAATAGTCATCTAAAAAAAAAGATATAGCATAAAGTATTTTGGGCTTCGATCGTCTTATCTTAAATAAGCACTGCATTTAATAACTTCCCTGATATATAACACAATTATCTAAAATAAAATTAGCTAAACTACACATTTCAATTTTTTCTTTCTTCTATTTTACCTCATGAAGTATGCAGTAGCTCAGTTAATTTTATAATTTTATTAAAATTACCCCTGGCCACTTTAAAATCAGTTTCAGAATAACCAAAAGTTATAATTTTATTACTTACTCCAAAGACAATTCCAACTGAGTAACTGTTTTTTGTAAGTTGAAGATAGTTTTTTCCTGTTTAAAGAGATGGAGTTATGCATGTTGTGTATTTTCTTTTCCTGTAATTTTAAATCTAACATAGCATTAATGAAACTAGTAATTTTATAAACTATCCTTTCTCTATCCTAACCAAATATTTCTTTCAAAGTTCCTGCAAGAACACTAATATACATAACATTGTATAGACATACTAATACAATTATAATATACATTTATACTTCTCTGCCAACCACTTATAAGCAATTTTATTCATTTTACTGGCAATGTAAATGGCAAAGTTATTAATTGTAATACTCCTAAACATTTACTACATATAATTTTGTTCTTATTGTCTTTCAGATAACTTTTTTTGCTTGTTTAATTTTTAATTTTCGCTAATTTTCCAGCAAATTGTAGAAGTCAAATTATGTCTTCAAATCTTTTCAGTGCATAGAAGCGTGTATTAATAATAATCATAATTACAATGATCCAAGAAAAAATGATTAAAATTCAAAGTAAAACATGAAAATATTTGGCAAGTAATTGGGGGAGAATGGAAGAGGGGGGAAAAAAGAACGCTATCAGAATGCCCTTTTTATATTATTTTTAAATAACTTCTTGTTACCAAAGGTAACTTACATATAACCACTTGTTATATGTTATCTCTCACTATCTTCAAGCTAGAAGCAAGGCTTAATATGAACTGGGCAAAACTACTATGAATCTACATCTGGGAGGACTTGATCATTCTTGGCTAACTTTTTTATCTTTTGTGTCCATATTTTCCCATGAATTGCGGAGGGTTCTCTGCTGCTTAACACGTCTACACGGACCTTAAAATATCCTATGTAACAGAGTTCCCCAGCCTTTCCAACTTAGCAGATTGGCGCATCTGGCAGTGGGGGCAGTGTGTGGGGGGCAGAGGGGATGGTTTTGTGCATGCACGCCCTGCTTTCACCAATGCATCTGCATGCCGACCACACGCTACTTGCCCACCATTTTCATGGACCAGTTCCTGTGTGGCTGTTTGTGTGGGTGTGAGTAGGGGTGTGGGGATGGGAGAACACCTTTGTTCCATGGGAAGAGTGGAACAAAAGAATTTCCATTAGCCTTACATAAAGACTATCCTTCTACTGAGAGCTGGGAACAGCCATCTATCGTCAAAGCGGGTAATTGCTGAATTTTGCTTGATACTCTCATCAATTTTATTGCTACATCTGGTGGTTCCAGCACCAAAGCTGAGATCAGATGCCATCTACTAACCAGCATCTTATCTCCCCATCAGCCATCATAGTGATATAAGATTACAAAGGGAACTTATGTCGTGCATGCTTTTCTTTATCAGGCTGATGCAACTAAGTTCTTAAGAGTCCCACATAACACCTTGGGGCTAGCTTTCTCAGACTAGATGGTTGTCTTGTTCCTCTCTTTCCGTAAACCTTCTTAATATTTTTTTTAAAGGTTGTTAAAAGAAAGAGAGAGAAATTAACAGAATGAAAAAAAGAGTTACAGGAAAACAAAGTGAAAAAGTTCTGTAAGCCCTTTTGAGTTAAGCAAAAATGAAACTGAAAACAAATTACTCCCCTAGGACAGGGGTCCCCAATCCCCAGGCTGTGGCCAGCCACCAGGCCGTGGCCCATTTGGAACTGGACTGCACAAGTGGCAGGCAAGCGTGCATGTGTGCAGCTCCATTTGCAGGCACTGTGTGTGCTCAAGCACATACCTGCCACGCGCACGGAACCATTCAGCCCCCTCCCCCCGTTCGCAAGGCTGCCAAGCCAGAAAGGTTGAAGACTGCTGCCCTAGGAGAAAGGGCAGCTAAAGTCTAATTTGCAAATGCCTGTCTTTTGGGAAGAAATGACCCATTCAAGATGTTTCTACACTGTAATAAAACTGCCACATTTGAAGGGAATCATACAGTTGTTTTCTATATAAACCATGAATCTGCTATAGAAACAATCCCTTTGCCATTCTAGTTATCAATCATTTTACCCTAAATACCCTAAATTCTTCCTTGGTTGCATATCTAGCAAATAACATTCTTCCCTTGATACAATAGGTGTTAAAGATAAAATGGTTCTGGTAATCCATTTCCTATTTTGTATAAATACCTTGTTAGCTAAATTCTCTTCTAGATATGCAATTTTTTCAGTTTTTTCATCTATACTTTCCTGAAGGCTGTCTTTTTCCTTATCCAAGGCATTAACGGTACTTCTGAGCAGAATAACAGACTCATTTTGTGATGAGTTCTTAGTTTGGAGTGTATCTGAAAACAGCAAAACAACAACAACAAACAGCAAAAATTTTAGTTGGCTCACTTGCTTTCACCATGCAAAACTCTAAGTCCTGTAAGCACACCAGTATTGGTGTATTTATTCTGGGTTCCTCTGTTCTGAATTATGAGATAGTTTTGATAAATTATTTTATTGTTACACTCAACAAATGATTGGGGGAAGAATAGTCAGCCATCCTAATTTAAAAGTGTATTGCTTTTTTCAAAACTTCTGTTGTTGCTAATTTCAAATCAGCTATGTGACTTTGGAAAGTTAAAATCCTGGTGAAGTTTGGAAATATCTGTCAGAGAATTACTACCATTTTGAATTTTATCCCCCCCACAAAAAAAGTTCTATTTATTTATTTTTTAAATGTATAAAGGTGCCAGCTCTATGATGACTCTGGGCAATGTAAAATAAAAACACCAAGAAAATATATATTGTTTTTTTATAATCTATATAGAAAGAGATTATAAAAACATAAAAAACATAGATTATACAAATGGGAAGCCCCAAAATCTAGAAAAGCAACAAACAACACTCCCCCATTATAGTTCAGTAGCTTGCAATCTACACTGCATAATTATTAATGGCATGCTCTCTCTTTGATTAAGTATAATTTGAGGTAGTGACATAAATGGATTTTTTTTTCTTTTTCCTTAATTAAGCTTTAGAATCTGTAATGCTCATAATTAGAATTTATGAAAATGCTAATGGAATTAGAGCAGAAGGCAGAGAAAAACAATGAACTCAACACAGATTGTATTTTGTAGATAAAGGGCAAATTTCTATTCCTGATTTTATTTCATTCATACACGAGTATGGTATTCTGTGCAATTACTCTATGAATTGGGGCAAACTAGACTTGATGTCCTCAGTCAAATCAATAATTTTCACCTGTATGAGAAATAGTATTCTATGTTCTTATTCTAGCTTTGTTTGATATAAGAACTCCAAGAACTTTTATCCCAACCTTTTATTCAAAGATAAAAAGACAGTAAATGTCTATAATTCCTTTGAGTATTTGGGATGTCAGCATTTGAATATCTTTCCTGATAAAGGGGCAAAAAGGACATTCAAGGAATATGTTCACATTTTTGTGGTTGTTTATACAAAGGCTTTTTATACTTAATTTTGAATCACTTTTCATTAATATTGTTTGCATGTATATTTTTACTATCAATTAATTTGAATAACATAAAGTTTAAAAAATACCTGTAGAGAAAAAAAGCCCAGCAACTAGAATAAATTCAGCCTTAAGTTTGAATTGGAAATTTATTATTTGTCTTACTTATATTCTGTTTACTCCTGTTAAAAATCTGTGAATGATTTTGTGTAGAACTGAACTAGAGTATTTGTATTTTTTTCATTCACCTATTTTGTCCTCTAATATCTCAATTTCCTCTTGAGCTGATTGAAGTTCATTTTCTTTAAGAGTTAGTTGATGCTGTACCTCATCTAGCGATTTCTGAATCTGTTCATTTAATAGTCTGTAAAATCAAGAGAGTTATGTTAAATACAATATTGGGCACAGGATATGAATCCATTTTTACTGTATCTTCAGTGGCTGTTACAATTTATAAAGAAATAGTGAGTTAGATTGAGTAAAAGACCAATTAGTGCTATATCTTTTAGTCTAGATTTTTAAGAATTAAAAATCCTGTTCTCCTAATGAAGATCCAAAATTGTCCTTTTAATTTTCATAAGTATGGACATCAGCAAACACAATTACATTTTGAAACTGAACGGCATTCCTTTTAAGAGATACACACACACCCAACTTTCAAATGAAATAGGAATTTTGTGGTCACCAAGGACTGTTACCAACTAGGTAACATCGGTGTGAGTGAATGTGGAGTTTGCTGCCTGTTTATATACACTAGCTTACCCTGCCACTTAATATTAATCCCTGCATATCTGGGCATATAAACCCTAAAATTTCTGCTTATCACTATCTAGGAACTGACATGTAAGAATATTTATGATATTAATCACTGGATTAATATTAATCTCTAGCACTGTCTCATTTCTCATCTTTTCTCATCATTTCCCATTGTCAGATCCCTAAAGTGATACTGCCATTCAATCGATAAGGGGGAGGGGGGGAATCTGTGACGGGCTACTATAACTGATAACCCTCATGTGAAAGCTGTTGCTTTATAACCTCTATCTTGGGGCCTAAGCATCCTGAAGATTTCTCACCTTTGGGGAATGTAGAAGGGAGTGGGGAGGCCACGTGGAGTCTATCACTGTGCAATTAAATGGAAGACGGCCCTGAGAAAGCAGGCTTATCTATTTCTCAGGGTGACTGCTATAATAACATCTTTGCACCTGTGAATTGGCTGAATACACGTCAGACTATTGGAAGGGGTTTCTAGTGCCTTAATTCTAACTGTGTTGCCTAGGGGGAAATTAGAATCTGCTTTGCTTTTGTTCTGCTATCACTTCTGCTCAATAAAGGTTCCTTTTGAAATACTATGTTCCAAGAGTTCTACTTTCTTGAGTAAGGAGAAGAGGTAGGACCTGACAGCCATTTTCTCACCTTTCCTACTACCTTCTCCTATTGATTTCTTATGATTTATCAATTGTTGTTTGTAACTTATGATTAATGATTGTAACTATGATTATGACCTATGACTTATTATTACTTATCATTGTATGTACACTGTGAGCTTATTTACTGGAGACAAATTCCTTGCTTGGCCAATCGCACTTGGCCAATAAAGAATTCTATTCCGTTCTGTTCCGTTCCATTCCATATGTGTAAATTAATATTTAGTTTTTCTTACTACTCAATTATCAGATTAACCATATTATTACTTCCAGTTTGATTATCAGGCAAATGCAAAGTGGTGACCACTTTTTTAGGGCCATATCACTGTAGCCACCAGCATCGTGGAATGACACAAATTACAAATACACATTTACTAGTTATAAAATGCACAGCTGAGCTTACTTTAGTGAACTCAATTCTGTCTTATACTGCGCAGAATCTTCAGATGTGTTTAAGAGCTGATGAGTCTTCATGTTCAGTTCATCTTCCAAAGAGCTTATTTTGTCTTTTAACAATGACACTGTAGATACTTGATCAAAGCGTTCCGTTTCCAACTGTAGAGCAAAAAAAATTCCAAACCTATGTGACATTTTTAAACCTAACGTATTTTAAACACTGCAAGATAAAGCAGGCCTTCACACTATGTTCCGCTAAAATGCTAGTAAGGATAAAATGCAATGAAATCCACAGTAAGGTGAATTGCCTTGTAATAACATGAATTATTTATATATTCCATTATATGTGTCCCCTATGATATTTTGCCTTTTTCTTTCCAAATAATCATGAAATAGCAACTACATAAAAAGTTGTAGTGCCAAATCTAATCAGAATATTTGGGCAAAATACTTACTCTTTTAACAGTGCTTTCCAATCTTGATACTTCCTGTTCCAATTTTAATTTATCTAAAGTATATTCCTCCCGCAGGACCTAACAAAACAAAGTAAATAGATCAGTAAGGAGCCCTTTCATTAATACTATTAAAATATCCCCAATTACCCAAAATTTCTTGACAATGAAATGACCCAACAGTACATGAATGTCAGAAGGAAAATGGCATCTATTTTGTTTTCCTTTAAAACAACAAATATAGTTGGGGGGAGGGAGAGAGAGAGGATGGTTTTGCTTGCACAAATGCAGCTCCACACTCACACAATTGTGCGGCCTGGTTCCCAATGGGTCATGGTCTAGTACCAGTCTACAGATGTGAGTTGTAGAGCCTGTACTAGAGACAAAGTACTTATTTTCATATAGATTAAATCTAGTACATAGAATTTATTAACTGGAGATGTAGCATGTGCGTTCCTACTGATTCTGTCATTGACCTATAGTGTCCTAAGAAACCAAGGTTAAATTGTTTCCAGATTTTAATGGCTTCCTTCACATGCAGATTTTTTTATTAGGATGATTTTATTATTAATGTGATACATGCATTCTATAGTTCTGTTATATCAAACTAAATTAAAAAAAGAAAAATACACACATCTGCATTAACAAGATAATATAGTCTAAAAATTAACTATCACCATAATAAAAATTGTTAAGAATTGGGAAACAGAACTAGTCCAACAATTTGACATTGTTGAAAAGAATTCTTCCTTACCTCTTTGTTAAAAAAAATCTCCAAATGTTTATTTCTTTATTCAATTTATATGCCACTTTTCTCACTCTGCATAGCAACTCCTAACTCAAATGTTGACAAACAATATACTGTATATTAACAATCAATTACTGCAAATCAGCTGTAAGTTTGTCTTTCCAATGTTACCTAATATTTAACAAAGTGCGAAACCAAAATTACAACAGAAAATGTTTGTCATTTTGAGAATTTGTGCTAAATTAACATTTCTATTCATTATTAGTTTTAACAATACTCTTAAGAGAATGATGATAAAAGAAAATCCAAAATGCACTTTTTTGAAATCCTTGTTATCAGTAATAGTCTGAAATGTTACAAGACCCAGAGATAGCCACTTTAAATAAGAAACTAGACCAAAATTATTTCATTACTGAAAACTACAGAAAATATTAAAAGCTGACCGTTAATTTCTCCCTTAGTCCTTCTTTCTCTGATGCTGCTCTTCTGAAATCAGCCCATGCGTGATTTCTTTCTTCTTCTGCATGATTTTTTGTTAGAAAACAGGTTTTTTTCTCTCTCCGTAGATGGTTTAATTCATTCTGAGACTAAAAATACAAATATTTTTTTTTTTACCCTGCTTTTATTAATTTAAATAAATTCAAGGTGTGAGCTTATGCTTTTTCCTCTTCCTGTTTTCCCCACACCAACCAAGTGAGTTGAGATAGGATAGGTTAAGAGAGAGTGTCTGGCCCAAAGTCACCTAGCCAGCATTCATAGCTAAAGCAGGACTAGAATTCACAGTGTCGTGGCTCCTGGTCTGGTGCCTTCACCACTAAACCAATCTGGCTCCCTATAATTTCTATAGTTTTTGAAAAATTATAATTGTATTACAATTTTTAAAAGGAAAGCAAAAAAGGAAAAACTAATTAAAAGAAAACAATACCGAGCATGCTACTTACGAAATGTATACTAAACTGAACAAAAAGAAAAAAGAAAACTTTTTTTAAAAAGTTTTTAAAGGGTTTTTAAAGTTTTAAAGTAATTTGTTACACTGTTTTAAATAGTTGTTGTGAACCGCCCCGAGTCTTCGGAATGGGGCGGTATATAAATTAGATCAATAAATAAATAAAATAATAATATTTCTCAAAATATTTCATTCTTCTAGGAGAGGGATGGGTGCTGACAAGTGAGTGCTGACTTTCTACACATGTATACTTGTACCACACAGTGTTCCTGGGTAAGTTCGTTGATGGTTGCAATCCCTTCTGGCATATTTATTATGTCACAAGCCCAGTTATTATGCCAAGCATTCTCAGATTATTTGTGAAAGGCTGGATTTTTATTCTCCAACGCACCAGAGGGCACGACAAGAAATAATGGCTGGAAACTGTTCAAAAAGAGAATAATTAAGGAATTAGGGAGAAACTTCCTAACAGTAAGGGCAATTAACTTGTGGAACAGCTTGCCTTCAGAAATCTCCATCACTGGAGGTTTTAAGGAAGAGACTGGACAGTCACTTGTCTGAGATTGTATAGGTTCTCCAGCTTGAGCAGGGTTCTCCAGCTTGAGCCTTCAGAAATGTTCATCACTGGAGGTTTTAAGGAAGAGACTGGACAGTCACTTGTCTGAGATTGTATAAATTCTCCAGCTTGAGCAGGGGGCTGGACTAGAAGACCTCCAAGGACTCTTCCAGCTCTATTCTAATCTAGAGAGACTAAGTAACAGGACAACATATTGCTGGCTTCCTCTCTAGCATCGACGACGTTACCGAGTTGGATTAATGAAACATCTTCAGGAAAACCACCAGTTTAGAGAGCATCAAGTATCCCACAGTTCAGCCATGAGCTACAACTATTCTCCCCTATTGGTTCCTCCCACCAATTTGACAGATACTTTAGGCAGGTTAGACAAGACATTAATTTGCGTTTGCATTTTTGAGACTGACGGAACCCCGCTAGCAACCCTGCATCTCTGAGCACAAACCCTGCTGAAAGCAGCCATTAATCCTACCTAAACTCCTCTGAAAATTACACTTGATTCCTGAAATTCTGAAACGGAAACCAAAGGCATTCCTCTTTCCGAGGGCTAACAGCTGCACATCGAGACAACTCATGCCAGGATGTGACCGGCTGCGCTTTGGAAGGGAGATCTTTTTCTTCCGGTTAGCTCCTTCTACGGAGAGAGCCGGGCTCCCCTCTGCTCCGGAAAAGACACCACGAATCTCTTGATGCTTAGACCCTTGATGCTTGGCAGGAGGGAGGAAGTAAACACCCCCCCACACACACACAGACGGAGTCCAAGCATTGCCAAAGAAGGTTATTGAACCGCAGCCCGTATTCAGAGAGAATCGAATTAAAGTCTGGCGGCACATAAATCACCGTGGCTGCTTCCCCGCGCCCAGCCCGGCCGGGGGCTGCAGAAAAGACGCCATTTGTCAAGCGAACAGATGAATCGATGGTGCCGGGGTTGGGCCGAGCCGAGCCGTCCAGCCGCCACACAGATTAAGTGGTCTGGGGGCTCTAACTCTGGGATGTCGGGCGTCTCTGCGGCCCCCTTTTCCTGCCCTTGGACGTCCAGGCGCTCAGGGCGAGGGAGCCCAGCGTTTCCAAAATGCAGAAGGGACAGACTCGGCTCCTTCCTCGAAACCCTGCGGGGTTTGCAATTCCCAGGGCGTGGGTGCCAGGGCGCCGGGAATTGTAGCGCGTTTGTGTCAGCGCCCCCCGGGAAAGTGGCGGTCTGGGGAGCTGCAGTATGAAGCCAGGCGTAGGAGGGGAGGGGGGCGAATGCGAGCAACAAACGCTGGGCCTGCTCTTCGGCTGCTTTTTAATCAAACGAAGAGGACTAGCCTCTTGAGTCTGATTTTAAGGAAAGGCTCGTCCCTGTGCATTGCGGAGGTTCCTGGTTCTCTGGATGGATTCCCAGGGAAGCTAAGCTTCTCTTCCAGGGCAGGGAGATGGGCATTGTAGTCCAACGCGATTGGCACCAAAGTAAGGGAGCTGTTGAAACAGGGAAAGCAAAAGCGCCTTCATTTCATCTCCTGTGATGGTTTTCAAGCTTGGGTAACAAAATTGATCGAAGTTCAAAGAAAGGATTTGGAGCAGGTCTGTTAGGGGGAAATTTGAAATTTGTGTTATCGCGACTCGAGAATCTCGCCTTGGAGCCACGTCAAGGGGAGACCCGGATCGAACTGTTTCTGGGTCCTGGAACAAAGCAGCTCTTCTTTTGAAAACAGCCGTGTCTTTTCCCCTCCTGAGTCTTATTATCATCATAAGACCTGCAGGCGGAGAAAGAATTGGCCGCTCCTCGGAGGAATTAGGAGCCCACGGGGGGCCTCGTGGTGCATGGAAATGGCCAGCAGCGGGCGAGCGTTTGATCTCGTGATGCGTGGTTTTATCCTGTGATAAAGAGGTTAGGAGGAGAGGTGTTGAAGGCTGTTGGGGGGTCTGTCCCGTGGGACCCTGAAAGGCAGGCAGGCAGGAAGGAGAGAGAGAAAAGAAGGAAAGGGAGGGAGGGAGGGCGAAAGAAGAAGAGAGGGAACTGTGTTGTTTCTGTGTATCATATATGTGGGTAAATGCGTACTTATTTATTTAGGTATTATTTTGTTATTTTGTTATGTTTATGTAGTGTGTATAGAAGGTGGTGACCCTTTGAGAGCTGTATGCAATCAAATTTCACTTTAATGTATGCCGATTA
>JANHFL010001495.1:124383-134603 GCA_032468155.1 Oxyrhabdium leporinum
CACCCCACCCCCCCACTCCGAGCGCTACTCCCAGCCGGGCGACGTCATCCTTCTACCGTCACCTACGTCGTCATGGAAACGGGGCCCGCGGCCTCGTTCGGAGGCGGGAGGGCCTCCGCGGCTGTCTCCCGCCCTTCGCCCCTCCTCAGGTCCTGGAGGTAAAGGGCGGCCTTGATTCGAGCCGCCCTTTTCCTTCTCCTCTGCGCCGCCCGCCGCCGCCGCTGCCAAGCCAGCGGACGGACCAAAGGAGCCGTTTGAAAATGGCGCGCGGAGGACGGGCGACTTCCTCTTCGGGGTCGCCCCAGCAACCAGCGGAGCGCAAGCGTCGGAAAGCAACGGGCGGGGAAGAGTCTCGCGTCCGCACAGCGGCCCCCTCTGGCGTTTGGTGGGAATGGCACACGTCTATGGGGCTTCTCAGTCCTCCAAGTCCTGGTGGTCCCAAAGGTGATTTTTTTTTCAGGAGGCAACTGGATTTCCTTGTTTTTTCTTTGAAGAGGTTTCGCTTCTCATCCGAGAAGCTCCTTCAGCTCTGACTGGATGGTGGGGGGATGCAGTCTTCAGTCAGAGCTGAAGAAGCTTCATGGATGAAAAGTTGAAAGCTCTTCAAAGAAAAACCAAAAAGTCCAGTTGCCTCTTGAAAAAGCACCTTTGGGTGGGAATGGCACCTTTTCCATTGGAAGGCAAATGAGACTTTTGGTCTTCAACTCTGTTGAACTGATGGCACAGCTGGGTTTATTTTTTTGGGAAAAAAATATCATGCTTTATTTGAAGTTTTTGAATCTGTTGCTTAGGAAATGTCATTTGCATCCAGATATAAATCTACGTATCCAAGTGTAGAGGATGCATTCACTCTGTTAACGTTTCTATTTGGTTCACTGTCTCCCATTAAATTTCACCAGCTTTAAAGGGAAGCAAAATACGAGAAGTGGATTTTACCACCAAGGATGTGAAAAGGACCATCAAGATGGGGTTTGTATTTTTTTTGGTTAGCCATTTCTCTTCAGCCGGTCCTGTAATTACCTCTCATTACCTTTGAAAACATTCAGCACTGCAGTGCTGGTCTGCGGAGGAAGACCGTTGTCTCTGACCAGTATCACCAGTCAGCTTGTTTATGTCTTGCTCATTCAGGGCTCTCCTAGTTTTCACTCCCCCATGCTGCGTGCCTGTGCTGAAAAAGGCTGGGTCCGTGGCCTTCAGCAGTTCATAGGAAAGCCAAGAGTTTTGGCCAGAAACTGCATCCACTGCAACCACCTTGGAGCCACCAGATAGCTGGCCTTGGCCAATTTGGGAACCAGCTCATTGCGTGGGGGATGTGTTCTTCTGGAAAGGATACAGGAAGGGAGCGTTGTCATTTTAGTCAACGAGATGGATTTGGACAATCACTTCTGAGCTGAGGGAAGGAGAACCTCCATCAGATGCTCTCACTGAAGCCTCATAGACCAAGGATCGGAGGGCATTCGTTTCCTGTTTCAGTTGATGGAGATGAAAGTGGGCACGAGGCCATCACACTTCCCAGGCAAAAGTGAGAAAGTCACTTTAAGAGTCAGCTTTGTGTCCAGATCACAGCGTGGACTGAGCCAATGAGCAAGCCTGGAATAATATTTAACCTGAAATCTTGGCTTCAGTACATGTCATAATAGAAAACATAGTTCCCCAGATCTCCAAGAGCACCTAAAATCAAAATTATTTTGTAAATCTTGACTGATGAGCAGATAGATTTTGTACAATTGATCCAGCTTAACCCAAAGGCCTTCTACATTAAAAAAAAAAATCTCCAATCTCCCTTCTTTGCTGCCTTAACCTTTTAGATACAGGTAGAAATTTGAGGGTATCTTTTTTGCAACATGTTTGTGATGGACAGTCTCTAGATTCCCATTTAATCAACCATCTATCCTTGCAATACAGCAGGCCCACTTGTGATTGTTTCTAATTTCCTAAGAATGCTTCAGGGGTACCTATGCAGAATCCAGAACAGAAGCCATCTGGAGTTTATTTGATTCAGACTCTCTCCTCTAATGAGATGTTCAAAATCAGGATCATTAGTGTCTGAGACTGGTGCTCTCCTTTCCAGGAGGCTAACCTCATTTTAAAAAATATGTAAAGCATCTTTGACAAATGCGGCACTTAAAAGTTTGGCAAGTGCCAAGATTTTGGATAGTTAGATATCAATGAATTTCCTGATTGGTACTCAGAATCTTCCCAATCATGTAAGAAGTTGTCTTGTTACACTGACTGACACTATCGCTTCTTTCGATTCCCAAGCTGAACTATCAAGGAAACCAATGAAATTTGTCAAGATTCTCCTTTGTTTCTATTGATTGCCAGTATTGGATTATACATATTAAAAATAAATATGAGAGTCCCCTATCATTCTACATCAGTTTAGTGCAAACTGGAGGGTTGTTGGTTTTTTTTGGCAAATGCAATTGCTTTTTAATAACACTTTAACGGCATGAAAACATATAAAATATATCAACAATTTTGTAAAATGCAGGACAAATATATAGTGTCATCGGTATGGTAACATTTATTCACATTTCATTCTGTAACACACTTTCTCCTTTTCACTTGAACCAGGAAAGGCTGTACAAGTATTTAACATTTCCCTGGATACAGAATGGTCTGAGGGCCAACAAACTGAAGCCACACAACTAAAATAGAATATAAACAAATGGTTCTTAGGCCTAAGAATTAGAAAGGTACATGTTGAGTTCCTCGAGGGGCGGAGCAGGGGGGGAGTGGCATGGCATATTGGCTCTTTGAAAGCAAGGTACACTTTATCATTTGTGTTTATAGTGCGGTCAAATAGCATGACAACTGTTACAATCACATGCTAGTTCGGCTTGCTTTTTTTATATGCTCATTGTAAAGTACATGGTGAAAAAACAGCTTTGTGGGAAGGAATGAGCCAAACATTTCTATAAATTCCTTTCTTGCTACTAAACAGAAAGAAGTTCTGCAAAGAGGTAGTCCAGTTTCCACACCATTTCCACCAGTAATAATTATAAAAACAGTAGGTGAGAAAACATCATTTCCACAGCGCCTGGAATCCTCATCGACTGAAGATATATAAAATAGCTTGAGCGAAAACAGTGCAGTGAGGAAGAAACTGAAATAGATAGATACATTGGCAAGTGCATTCTGTGTCATGTGAATTAAAGGTTGCAATATTAGGACATAATCTAGAAAAGACAATTTGAGTTTCAACAGTTCTTTTACGGAAGAGGAGCATCTTGCATTTTTGTTTCTAATTACAGCCATTCAAACAGATTTACAATTATGATGCTTAAATCTAAAAATTTCAGAGTTGCCACGGAAACCTCAATCAATGCACTGAACATTATTACTTCAATCACTGGGTGCTTCTTCTGGAGAAATAAAGCATTTTTTCCTTTGTGCCATGCTGAGGCACTGCTAATAAACTCCCTCAGGAAATAAGTACTTTCTTTGTAAAGAGCTTTTTTATATACTCCAAATCAAAAGAACTGCAATTACATAATCTTGTAAATTGATTCTCAGAAACTCAGCCATCTTATTAATCTATATATTAACATGCACTTTCAAGGGGGGAAAAAAACACCGGATGTTGATACAATATCGATACTTATTGATTTCTAAAAGTAATGGATTAGGAAAGCAGATGAAGTTAGTATAATAAATATACATTTGACATGCCACTTAAATGTGAAAATGTATAGTTCAACACTCTTTATCCAACAATTAGGCAGTACTTCCACCTAGGCAACTTTCCAACTGAATGGACTAGAATTCTTAGCCAGCAGGGCCAAGAACAATCCTGCTGTGAATTCTCAGAGCTGTAATCCATTTTTTTATACAACAGCAGTTACACTGAGGAAAAGTGGCCTAAGCCAGCTGCTGATATGTATGAAGATAATTAAGAACATCCTGTCATTCCTCAAAATGACAACTTCCAGTGTCAACGATGCTTTCCAGCAACTTTGTGACCTTCTCTTGTTTTGCGCCGGGTAAATTTCAGTGTGACTGTGCAATACTGGAGAAGTAATCTAAAATATCCTGAATAGTAAATTCCATAGTAATTCCAGAACCAGGATAGCAACGTGCTATTAAGCCTTCAAAATGCTTGTATTGCCGTATGAATTCATCTTGCATGGAATGCCATACCACCTACCAAAAGGGAAAAGGGAAAAAAGGAAGCTTTAATAAAAATGAAGCTTTAATAAATAAATGAAAAGCTGCAGTCCAAAACTCCACAGGTGAAGTCACATTAAATGCTTCCAGTGTTAAATTCCAGAAGTACCCAGGGAACGTGAATTTAATTTCATGCACTAATGCCTGAGGCATCAATGAGTTTCCACTCAGATGCTAACCTACGTCTGAGCTGCGTGACTTAAATGATAGCAGGGGCTTACATGACCTCATAGGCCTTCCTAAAAACATTTATCTCAGCATAAAGTATTCATGTAGAAAGAAGAATAGTCTTTCTCCTCAGCAGGCCTTGAAAGGATGTGTTGTACTACCAGAAAGGACGTGTTGTACTACTATTCATTCACGCCCTAATACTACATACAAATCCAAACTAGTATCATTCAAATTTCATTCTTGCGGTATGTCATTCAGATTAAAAGACAAATTATGGAAACCATCATAGATCTCCTCCTTTTAGCCTGCCTTCTTACATTACCTGAAGTAGGTTTTCTTCCTCGCACAGATGTTTGTCCACCTTCCTATAAAGATTGTCCAATCCCTTTTTGACTTCTTTGCCAGGATACTCCTTAATAACCTTTCTTAGCTCTTGTTTACTGAAGGCCAGCTGATAACTCACTTCTTCTTCTCTCACTCCTTGAGACACGCGGGCTTCAACACCCTCGAAGAAGTGCTGCAATGAGATACAATTCAGATCGCTTCCACGCTGGCCCCGCTTCCATGCCCCAACGCTTCCAAAGCTATCGCAAGACAATTCACCTGCATCTCCCAACCTTCTACAGGTAGCCCTCGACTTACAACAGTTCACTTAGTGACCGTTCGAACTTACAGAAGCACCGAAAAAAGTGACTTCTCCACCATTTATTGCATTTATGACTGTTGCTGCATCCCCATGATCACGTGGTTTACACTCGAACGCTTGGCAGCTGACTCACATTTATGACAGTTGGGCCACGGGATCGCCTTTTGCGACCTTCTGCCAAGCAAAGTCAATGGATTCACTTAACAGGCGTGTTACTAATTTAACAACCGCAGCGATCCATTTGACAAATGTGGCAAGAAAAGTCGCAAAATGGGGCAAAACTCACTTAGCAAATGTCTCACTTAGCAACATAAATTCTGGGGTCAATTCTGGTCATAAGTTGAGGACTACCTGTAGAGTCCAGAGGAGTTTCCTGAGGATTTTACTCCATTGCTGGCTTTAGGGGGATTGGTGCTCATCTCCAAGGCCCTTGAGATGGTGCCGTCAGAAGATATTTCTGCAATTACGTGGCCAGCATGACGTCATGGAGCACTGTTACCTTCTCACAAAAGTGGTACCTATTTATCTATTTGCATTTGCATGCTTTCAAACTTCTAGGTTGGCAGAAGCTGGGATGAGGATGGGAGCTCGCCCCATCACATGGCACTCGGATCTCAAACCTGGGCTTTTGGCTTTCCAGCCATAAGACCAGCGTCTTAACCACTGAGCCACCGCGCCACCTCTGGTGTCCAGAACTAGGAGTAAAAATTCACTGCTCCATTCTGAGCTTCCACAGATTCTTTAGTAACAAAAATCCCATCATCCCACTCCATGTAATAAAGTACATTTTCTATTTCTTAAATACCTAAATTATGTTTACTTAGATATTTCCAATACCTAAATACAATCCAATCAATTTCTATAAGGGGAAGCTGAAAACATGTCCAGCTATACTTTCCCATGAAAGATCTGGAGCTTAAAAAATAGGCGAAAATTAGTTTCGCATTATTTGAATGATTTGGAAAAATAGAGTATTTAATGAAGGAGAGAAAACTTCATTTGTGTTTTATAAAAATATGTATTTCTGGTTTTAACCCAGAATTAAAGAATTTTTTTAAAAATGCTTACATTTAATTTCTCAAGTGGCTGTCCCAAAGAGTAGATCACATATGACTGTAAGTAATCTGTGTATTGCTGTTTAGCTTCCTTTTTCTCCGCCTCTAGACAGGAGATCTTCAAACGAGAGAGTGTTGCAAAGATATGGTGAAAGTTCTCCATCATCACCACATCCCGAGGAGTCTTTTGGCTTTCGTTTGCTACTTTCTCAACTATAAAGATAAAAGGAATACATCCCATGTAGACATAACCACCGTGAAATATCAAAGAGCAATGTTAACCCTGCTTATTTTCCAAGTCAGAAGATTATTGTGATAAATTTGGAAATACAAACAAAGACTGTATTTTAACTGTAAAGTAGAGCGGACAACAAATAAAAAGGTCTTAACTAGTAGTTATAAAACAGAAAAAAAGATAACATTGAAAGAAAGCTAATAAGAGAGAAAGTATCACTATAAAAGAGAATCAGATGGATGGTTCCTCAACTTAACAAATAAATAAATAAAAAGTTTAATATCATTTCTAATAGTAGAGATTTTAATGTACTACAGTATACTTAAAATCAGTTATGTGTCTCATTGTTATCATCATTAAATTATTTGAATCAGAAGAGACTCTTCTGTCTCTTCACACTAGCCCATGCTCTGTTTAACTATCATCGTCTTTTAATGACCCCATAATCCCTTGCGGGGTGGAGTCTGGGCAACTGAATGGAGCTGAGTGTTTACCGGCCGGATGCCCTTCCTGTCGCCAATGCAGAGTTATATTCAGCAGACATATTCTCATCATGCCCAGAGAGAGAAATATCTGCCTCTACCTAGGATCGAACTCACAGCCTCCTGATTATGAGGTGAGAGCTCCACCTCTAGGCCACCGCACCACTCATGCTTTGTTTAACAACTGGTGAGAATCAACTTACTTACTAAGCGATAGATAAGGATTTGGCCTGAACAGCATGTAAAGTCAAAATCAAGCAAACTGCATTTATAACTTAAGAGGTCCACACAGCTATAGAATTCAGTGGGATGCCCAAATCATAATTGCTTGAAATTCCCCAGATTCAGCTAGATTATGTCTTAGTTTTGCTTGTTGACTGTCCCTATAAGATAAATATCTCTAAATCAAAATCTGGGAATTGGCAACAGAGTTGCAAAGAAATGGGACGAAATACTGAAACACTTCATACATGATTGATAGGTACAAACTCTCAAGTGACAAAAATGATTTGGAAGTGACTTGCAGTGCAACAATGCATAACAAGATTCAGCAATGTAAGACTTTAGCCCAATTCTTCAACAAAATGAGATATTATTTATGACATAGCAGATCACTGACTTTCAGAAAAGAGATTTTACCATTAGCAAAAACTGCGCGAATAAGTTTCAGGTAAGCTTTATCTAGATCTCCTCTGCGTTCAGCATTTCTGAATATAGATTCAGCCAAGGCTGCGAACTCTTCAAATTCAGCAACAAAAGGAAGGATTCCAACTTTGCTCTTCTTGGATATCTTTACATCTTCCATCTGCTTTATCTGATTACTCTAAAATGATAAAAAAAAGGTTAGCCATATTTCTAATCTAATCTAAACTCCTTATTTCCATGCAGGTAACTGGTCTCTGATAAGTAAGGGAATCTCTGATCTAATGATAAATAAAGGGAATCTAGTTACATTCGGAAAAGAAGATTGTCAAAGCCTATTAGTAACCCTCTGCATTTGCTACACAAAAAATATGAATGCACAAGGTCAGTGTGTGTCCATGCATGGGTGTGTATTCATGCCATTCATCTTTCTTTTTTTCTTCTCATTCATATTAAATGGAGGGGAAGGAGCTCCATTTAAAGGGCTAAATATCTGTACAATACTGAGTTGTTACACACTATGGCAAAACCAAAGCACAACACAGGCCACCCCATCTTATGATCTCACTTTGAATGTTGAATTTTATCCAGAATCCTAACTGCATGCAACCACTACAAATAATCTAATCACCAAAGTGCTTAAAACTTACAATGCATTTATCAAAGTTTCGTTTGACAGTCACTAAAACATTTCCAAGAGTTGTGCTAAGGAAGGAGGTTGGATCCACATTCTGCGCTGTCCACACGTGATGACTCATTTTCACTAGCATATAGAGGGAATTAAAGCTGTCAATCTTGTCCCCCAGAGCAATGAGGTTATTCAGTTCTGGTTCAACACAGCGAAATATTTTTATCATCATTTGCCGGATCATGTGATTCCTACAACAGAAGGCATGGAATATTATATTAAATATTAATAATACTTATAAACATTAGGCAAGTATTGAGATTTAACATTTGTTTTACGGACATTATTTGATTATTTTTTTCATTTTCTAAGTCACCATTCATTTCACAGAACCTTATGAGGAAACCAATGTTGATCTATTTCAGTATTTTTCCAACTGAGCAATTTTAAGATGTGTGGACTTCAATTATCAGAGTTCCCCAGTCAGTGCCAAGTTGGAAAAACACTAATGAAACACTAGTATCATCCCAGTGGGGCGACAAGCAGCTATATATATGACTAGCATCATGGTGCTCCCAGCTTATTTTTTTAAAACCCTGTGGACATGACTGAGACTACAGGAAGTATAATTTGTTCCTTCCCTTCAGCTTGGCGTCTTGGGAGATAAAGAAGACCAGAAACAGAATAGGGCTCTCAGTATCTCAACACATTTGTGATTTTAAAAGCTTCATCACAATTCTAGTTCACAAAAAGCTGTCTTTTGCCAACTGAAGCTAATTATCTATCCAATTGAGTGCTTTGGATTTTACAACAATGCCTTTACCCACCAGGATTAGGAACTTCTGCATAAGAATCATTTGCTCTGTGTAAAAATCAACCCTCTCTTTTAACAGATTTAACGGAGTTGGAAGGGACCTTGTAGATCTTCTAGTCCAAACCCCCACCCCAGCAAGTGAATCAAAACATTTTGATTGTTATATTACTTTTTCCCCATTCTAAATTCCAAAGACTTCAAATAGCGATCTCCCTCTGATCCTGCAACAAAGTTGGTCATTTGCCCATAAATATTCAAGCTAAGCAATTCTGATCAGGAATCTGAGCTTCATTCATTCATTCATTGTCAACACTTCTGTGATAAATATAACTTGCCTAATTCACAAAATCTAGCATATTACTATTATTACTATTATTACAGTTGTTGTTGTTATTATTATTTTGTTATTGTTATTGTTATTATTCACAAGGCTTTGTTGAATCAAATCAAGCTGAGCTCCTGGAGGCTTCATAGCAGATCCATGCAATTTTTCTGGGCATCATTATGGAAATGTCCTAAAATCTGCCCTTTTCCAGCACATTTCCCATTTCTCATCCTGACCTAGAGCCCTAGTCCAATCTTTCTTACTTTCTGAACCCAGACAGTCATCCACTGGCTGCCATTTGCTGATGATCATGTCTTCATTATTTGATTTCAAATCATTCTGGGTGAAATTTTTCAAAAGTTTCCCCACAAAGTCCAGTGTTCTATACAAAATCCTGCCATTTCCTTTTTTTTATGAGCAGCCTAGTGCAAATAAAATATGCTATGCTTAAGGCAACACTAAGCCGATTTTCCGTGATTTTCATTTTTAATTGCTCATTGCCACAGGAGCAGCACATTTATTTATGTGATTTAACGTGCTGCTAACTTCCAAAACAGACCTCAGCGACAAAGATTCACAATTTATTCAAGATACAAAGAGTGTCTCGTGTTTAAAAGATCCCCCTGCTCATTGGAAACATACTCTGAATGCGCTGATTGCAGCCCACCAATATTGTGTGCTCTTGTTAAAACTCCTCCATCAGTCTCCTCGGTATCACTCTGGAAAAATAAATGAAAATTTAGATGCAAATCAGGCTAAGGTTACAGTCATTTAGTTCTGAGTCAATAATTTCCAAGTTGAGATTCATACCACTGGTGTTCCAGGAATGCTGAGATGCTGCTGAAGCTTGAAGAATTTACTAATGAAGTCTTGTTCTGCCAGACAAAGTGGCTCTAATTCACTTAAGACCTGTTCAAAAATCTATGAGGATCAAAACAGATATTTAGCATATACAAACACACATAATTTTTTTATTTTATTTTTATTTTCACATTTATATACCGCCCCATTCCGAAGACTCGGGGCGGTTTACAGCTTATAAGCAATACTCT
>JANHFL010001495.1:160269-176748 GCA_032468155.1 Oxyrhabdium leporinum
CCCACTCCCTTCTAGCACTGATGATGTTATCTAGTTGGGTAATGAAACATCTATAAGAAACCAAGCCAGCTCAGAGAGCAGCAAGGACTCCTCATTTCAACCCTGAGCTACAAATATTCTCCTTTTATTAGAACCTGGAATTAAGGAGAAACTTCCTAGCAGCGAGAACAATTAATCCGTGGAGCAGCTCGCTGTTGGAGGCTTTCCAAAAGAGCCTGGCCAGCCATTTACCTGAAATGGAATAGGGTCTCCTGCTGGAGCCGGGGGGGAGGGGAGGGGGGGGTTGGACTAGAAGACCTCCAAGGTCCCTTCCCACTCTATTATTCTAGATGTCTAGGAGTTCTTTGTTGTCTTGTAACAACTGCTCTCAGTCGCTCTCAGTGTTCAGCGCGGTGCAGCCCCATTTTTAAGGAGCTCTCGTGTAGATCGCTGGCAGAGGGTGGGGCCTTGTTGGTGTTTCTTTGGCAAGTCGGGACAAGATCGTGCCAAGTGAGTTTTCCCACCTCTGGCCGACGGAGGCATCTCTTCTGCTCCTCCCTCACGACGTCTCTCTGTTAAGAAGAAGGAACGGGTGGAATTTTGGCCCCTGGGTTTGTGGTGACTCGTTGATTGGTTGGCGTATTTGTCAAGGACAAATCAAAATCCAAAAAGCTCAGGAGGAAAAGAGGAAAGCTGCTTGCAACATACCAATTTGGGAAGAGGAGAATGTGTTGCAACCGCTTCTCTGGCTGGAGCGAGAAGAAACTGCTTTGACTTTTTCACCGGAGTGACTTTTTTTCCCAAGCTCCGATTGACAGGTATCAAATAGCTATGAAGGCGCCTTTTTTAAATCCCATTTGAGACGTTTTCCATTTTGTTGCATCTACTTGGGATCCTTATCAGCTTGCATTGCTGACAAGTTCTGGAAACATTCAGAAGGTCCCTCCAGGATTCAGAGAGCACCTGACATATATATATATCTGGAGCAAAAGAGTAAGTATTGACTTTAAGGTTAAGGTTTTGGTCGTTCTGTTAGATGCAGGGAGAATCAGATGGGAAGATATGTGTGCCTTTCCTCCGTCGTCTTCTGGTGAACTTCACACATGATATTTCTTGCTTACTACTCGCCGGCTGTGGCAGAACAGGTGGTTAATCCAGATCCTCGCTTCCTGCTGTATCATTTCCCCTGATACCAACTTTTTCCTACCTTGGAATTTAGTCATTCAGGAAAGAAGTGGAACATCGACGGAACAAAATTCGCATTAACGAAGGAGGATATTTGTAGCTCAGGGTTGAAACGAGGGGTCCTTGGTGCTCTCTGAGCTGGCTTGTTTTCTGGTAACTGCTTTCCTTACCCAAAACATCATCAGAGCTGTTCAGGTGTGGGGTTTGTTCTCAGAAGGCATCCAGGAAGAGTCAGACAAGCAGTCAGAAGACACGATGGAAAGGCTCTTCGATTTCAGAGCACAGGGACAGAGTTGACCATCGTTTCAACTGAGCAAAGGTCACCATCCTAGACCAAGCCAAGTCAAAATAATAATAATGATAATGATAATGATAATGAGAAGAAGGAGAAGGAGAAGGAGAAGGAGAAGGAGAAGGAGAAGGAGAAGGAGAAGGAGAAGGAGAAGGAGAAGAAGAATCCATTCAATTCATATGCTGTCCAGCTCTCACAGCCATTCATCAACGAGTGTAATCCCATGCTGTGAATGTTGTCAATTTGTACCCTATTTGCCACTACCGCTTCCCCGGAAAACTGAGCCAAGAGATTTACATTCCACTTTTGGAAAACAACAACAACAACAACTATTTTTCATTTCTCCTCCCTTTCAATGAAAGAATAGGAATAGGGCCAGGAAAGAGAGTCTAGGCGAAAGATGGAGAAAGCCAGCAAGATTTTGACAGCCGCCCAGGGAAAGGAGGACCCTGCAAAGCGAAGCCCAGGGACGCAAGACTTGGTAGGGGGGGGGGTGCAAAAATCCGGACAACCACCAAGGGGCGGCAAAGAGCAAGCGTCTTTTTTTTTTCCCCTGGAAGACGATTGGAGCTCCATCAGGCGGCCGCCCGGAGTTTTGGAGCCCAGATCCGGCCGCCCTTAAGAAGAAGAGGGAAAAACCGGCGGAAGCAGCCCGTTACCGACCGCTCTTGCCCGCGTCTCCCCTTCTTACCCGGCGCCCGGACGGGTCTCCTTGACAGCCTTCGCCGCTCCCGCGAAGCTCAGTCGCTCCCAGGCGCTAAAGTCCCGCCTTCTCCATCCTGGCCGAATTTCCTTCTTCGGTCACGTGACAGAAGCGGAAGCATTCCGGAAGAGGTTTTGACAGCGAGAGAGGGAGGCGTGGATTAGGAGGGTAGAGAGGCGCGTTACTAAGCGTCCGCTTCGAGGCCTTTTTTTTTGGTTTCTTCATTGCTCTCTTCTGATTCCTTTACTGCAGGAGTGGCGAACGATGGCCGTTTTATGACTTGTGGACTTCAACTCCCAGAATTCCTGGGCTCAGGAATTCTGGGAGTTGAAGCCTCCTGTGCTCAGGAATTCTGGGAGTTGAAGTCTCCTGGGCTCAGGAATTCTGGGAGTTGAAGTCTCCTGGGCTCAGGAATTCTGGGAGTTGAAGTCCACAAGTCATTAAGGGACCATTAAGTGCCTGAAGGATTTTCAGTAATCCAAGTCATGGTTGTCTCAAAGGTGCTTGTGCTCTTTCTTTCTTTCTTTCTTTCTTTCTTTCTTTCTTTCTTTCTTTCTTTCTTTCTTTCTTTCTTTCTTTCTTTCTTTCCAAGAGGCAACTGGAATTTTTTTGGGGGGTGGTGGTGTTTTTTTTAAAAAAACCTTTCGCTTCTCATCCAAGAAGCTTCTTCAGCTTTTACTGGATGGCGGGGAATGGAAGGATTTACGCTCCTTGCAGAGAGCTGGTCATTTGCATTCTTTTAGTGGGCTGCTAAGGACACCTGGAGGTTTATCTGTGTCCCCAGGGTCACCTGAGTGCAGGACCTTCTTGGAACTGTTGAAAGGACTGTGTTGTAGGACAGTTCAACAGTTCCACGAAGGCTCCACACCCATTTGCACCACTCAGGTGACCCTGAGGACACAGATGAACCTCCAGGTGGCCTCAATGACTCTCTAAAAGAATGCAAATGACCAGCCATCTGCAAGGGGTATAGATCCTTCCATTCCCCACCATCCAGTAAGAGCTGAAGAAGCTTCTTGGATGAGAAGCGAAACGTCTTCAAAGAAAAAACCCCAGAAAGTTCAGTTACCTCTTTAAAAAAAAAAAAAAGCGCCTTTGGGATAAGGGGCCATTAGTTCCCCACCTCCACTTTATTGGCAAGCTGGCGTACTGGTTCCTCCTTCCCCGTGGATATGAGACAGGGCTTGTGATTTCTCGGTCTCGCCTCTTCTTAAGAGGTTTTCAAATGTCACTAAAGTGTAAACCCAGAGACTCTTATTTCACCATTTTTCAAACTTGGCGATTTTCAGATCTGGGAACTTCAACTCCCAGAATTCCCAGCCACCGTGCTGCTAATGACTTGAATTTCCAGCTTAAAGGGTTTCTAGGATTTTAGGATGTTGAGATCTACGCACATCTTAAAAGTTGTCAGGTTTGAAATACACTGATATATGTGGAGAATGGACTGGGTTACTCTACAAAAATGTCATCAGCCGCAACAATTTTAAAAATGAGTTACAGGAGTGCATCAGAGCAAATTTGGTGTACTGGTTAAAGTACCAGGCAAGATAAGCTGCAAAGATGATTAGGGGACTGGAGGCCAAAACATAAAGAACGATTGGAGGAATTGGGCATGTCTAGTTTAATGAAAAGAAGGACTAAGGTGATTAGTAGATGATAGCAGTATTCCAATATCTAAGGGGTTGCTACAAAAAAGAGGGAGTCAATTTGTTCTCCAAAGCACCAAAGGACAAGAACCAACTGATGGAAACTAATCAAGGAGAGAAGCAACCTAGAACTAAGGAGAAACTTCCTGTCAGTAAGAACAATTAATCAGTGGAACAACTTGCCTTCAGAAGTTGTGAATGCTCCAACACTGGAACTTTTGAAGAAGAGATTGGACAACCATTTGTCTGAAATGGTAGAGGATTTTCTGCCTGAGCAGGGGATTGGACTAGAAGACCTCCAAGGTCCCTTCCAACTCTATTATTCTGTTATTCTGTTCTGTTATACTACGAGTTCTAATCCCGCCTTAGGCACAAAGCCAGCTGAGTGACTTGGGCTAGTCTCTCTCTCCCAGCCCTAGGAAGGGGACAAAGGAAAACCACTTCAAAATATCTTGCTAAGAAAACTACAGGGACTTCTGATGAGTCAGAAATCAATATCGACATGAAGGTTATACAAATATATACATTTGTATGCATGTATGTATGTAATTTACAATAATAGCACATACTGGCTTTGTTGCCAAGGTTGTGATGGCAGCGTACACCAACGTAGGATTTTTGTACCAATGTATTCTGCTCCACCTTGAGGAAGAAAGTATACTGTCATTGTGGTGTAGAGCAGTGTTTCTCAATCAGGGCAATTTTAAGGTGTGACTTCAACTCCAAGAATTCCCCAGCCAATGGATGTTGAAGTCGCACATCTTAAAAGTTGCCCAGACTGAAAATGCAGTTCTACAATAATGCATTCCTAGGAAAGGAAGGAAACTGTTGATTTGATAGGTGAGTGGAGCATCAATTAAAGTGGTGCTAGACAATCCCCGGGATCAAAACTAGATTTGTACTCATTAATTCAGAGCAAGCACCTCTTTTTTCCAACTCTAATTAAATTAGATCACTTCATGAATTATTTTTACAGGACCAACATAGGCAGCAATTAATCAAAGCAGTCTCCACTCTCATTGGATTCTCCTGCAAGATTTACTTTGTCTAAGTGTGTGCTTTGGTTTTGTGGGAATGAAGCTTAGGGGTTGACTGTGCATTGTGCACTGGTCTACATTGCCTTGGTGTGCAAGAATGCAGGGCAGTTAAGAAATATTTAAATTAAAATAACAGAGTTGACACAAATGTGGCAAAACTAATATAGAAATCCATTTTTAATGGTTTTTCAACTCATTCTGAAACTGCATCATGGCAGCAGTAAGTATAGGATCTAGCTAAATGAATGGCATTGCAAAAAAGATGATCATAAAATCTTAACAGAAATCTATCTCTGTCAATTAAAAATATTTTTTCAAAATATATTTTCATATATTTTGTTAACTGAATAACTTAAAGATATTTGAATTATTGAGCCTTGAATATGCAAACAAGTGTATCATCACAACAATTTACATTTATTATCCAATTCCATATCCAGTATATTTTAAGATATATACTGTAAACATGTAAAGACCAAAGCAATAAACAGTTGAAATTTAACACGTATAGAACCACATAATTTTCAGTACAAAATAAAAATATGTGAAAAATAACAATTACATAAAGTTTTTGAAAAAATGAATGATGAGCAATTATAGTTGGCTAATTGATTTTTCTTCCAAAAATCTTACAACTACCACTACATTTTCATGTCTTTTAAATATAGAGTGTTAACTATTTGCCTCATGTTTTGAGATTTTGATGTTAGATTAGAAAGATCTCTATAAACATTTTTTTTTAAATATATGATTTTTGTCCTTTTTTGACAAATTGATACATTCCAAAGATACTGATGTGACTCTGCTAAAATATTCTCAATTAATGAATATATTGTGATGTAACATTTTGTGAACAGGGATCGTACAAAAAATACTCAAGTAAATAATACAGTACTGAGAATCTTCTGTTCAGTGGATGACTTGATTTTTGTTTTGGCAGACACTTTAAAGGGAATTGAACTTTAATAAGTAAATTAAAAGAATTTGGGGCACTGGAAGGTTTCAAGTTTAACAAACAGAAGACAAAGATGTTAACAAAATATATGAAGATAAAAGATAAAAAAGAATTGATGAATAAAATAATTTTGAAGATTTTAAAGACTAATGCAAAATTGAATACCGAAGACTTCTTTCTTTTAGGATTAAATGGACAGGCAACTATCATGAAGCTTTGTTTTAGTATATGACTGCAATGAGATTACTCCTATTCAAAAGTGGAAAAGTTCAACATCACCACAACAGAGGAATGGTTAGCAAAGATGACGGAATATGCAGAGGTGGCTAAATTCATCTCTTCAATTAGAGAAAAGACATTATCTACATTTATGGAAACTCGTACAGGCTTTTTGCATGAAACAGAAAACAATTGCACTTATGAGTTATTTTGATGATTAGAAAAAATAGAATAGAAAAAAAGATTTTTGGTAATTATAGAGTAAGATTTAAGCTTGTAAGCACATTTATATTTGCTTCAAAGGAAATCGGAAGTCCTTTCTATTTTTTATTTTTCTGCACTCTTTTGTCTTTTTCTTTGTTTTATTCTGTAATAGTTTGTTAGTTTTTATGTTCTTAAAACTTTTAATAAAATTTATTTTTTTTAAAAAAAGAATTTTCTGCTTATCTCAATCCTGAGATCAAATCCCTTATCAGACTTGAAGAGCAATTTCCTAATTGGAGTTAATAAGAAGCAGATTTGTTGGCTCCCATACAAACACAGCATGCGTGCAATCCATGTGGATATTCATTGATTAGTTTCACTGTAGAACAAAAAAGTTTCATACAATGAAATAAAACACTTGTCATTATGTTAAGACTGGTAAGCTACACCCTGGTTAGTTCAGATGCAAATGGAGAGAGACCAATTTGCAGCACCCAAAGTTTAGCACTCACATATATATATTTTTTATAATGGAAGCAATCTCTGAACACAATACAGCAGCCATACTTTGGGATTTTCAAGCAAGCCAAACCTAATAGTTTGCAGCATCAGAGGGGCCACACACACAAAATGTTCAGCCTTAGGGACGAATGAAGAACAAAGTTCAACTTGGTAGGTTAGAAATTAAGCAAGCTTGCTTAAGCTAGTTCTCCCAAACAGGGGTATACATATGCATTACATTTGGTTCTTTCAAACACCAAAGCATTAGTCTTTGAGGGTAATCAAATGCATGCCACGACTTCATGAGGCAAATAGTGTGGGTTCTTTGCTTACCTCAGTAGCTGAGATGCAAGTATGCAAGGCCATAATTTGTTTCATGACATCACTATGCATATAAAATGCATCACTATACATTTTTGCGTCATCTTTGGACCAAAGGCAACGGTAATGTTTTTATTCAAAAGTCCACAGAAAATTATAACAAAGGCAACTAAACTCCACAGAAATTCACTGCATGCGTAGTGACAGAGGATTTATATACTTTGTGCAAGTCTTCGCGACTTCTATTGGAAAATAATATATAAAATTAATACATATCAGAGTGTGGTGTAGCTTTGCAGCCGAAATATATAAATGACTGCTGAGAAGCAAGCGAGATAAGTTCAGTGGAGCCTACAGTTAACCTGAACCGTCATGCTGAAAAACATTGGTTTCAGGAAATTGGTACTTAAACCTGTTATCAAGACGGAAAGAACAACTGGCTAAAAATGTTATGAAAATTGAAACCCTGATATAGTGCTGAATATCTATCTTTTCGGTAGCCGTATTCAAATCTGGAGGTAGCTGCACCAGTCAACCTGGCAGGGGACATAGAGACAGACACACAAGATTGAATGCATAAAAGCAGATTCTCATAAGTACTAAGCAATCCCCATTATTGGATGACCAGAGTGCTGCATCATTAATGTAGGTAAAATCAAAGTTCACAATCTTCAGATCCTTTTGCAAGTACATCTCATTCAACTGGTGTAATATTCTTGCAAAGGCGTATTTAGATGCACAGCTGTAAGCTTCCCAAGTGTAAACTTGCTTGAAATGCATATCAAACCATGGATTATCCTAAAAAGGGGAAAAAAAAGTTTTATTTGCTGCCTTTCTGCTCAGAAAGAAGATTCAAACTAACGTAGAATTTAAAATAACATGCAGATCTCAAGTAGCATCTATAAAACAATACAGGTGGTCATTGACTTACAGCCATAACGGAGCCCAGCGTTTCCATTGCTAAGACGGTTGTTAAGGGAGTTTTGCCCCATTTTACCACCTTTCTTGCCACGGTTATTAAGTAAATCACTGCAGCTATTAAGCTAGTAACACGGTTGTTAAGTGAATCTTTGCGTCCCCATTGACTTTGCTTTGTCAGGTCACAAAAACAGATCACATGAACGCAACCATCACAAATGCATGGCAATTGCCAAGCATCCAAATTTTGATCATGTGGCCGTGGGGGGGGGGGTACAATGATTGCTAAGTGTGAAAAATGGTCTTGCTACTTTTTTCCAGTGACATTGAAAATGAATGTCACTAAATGAACGGTTGTAAATCAAGGACTGTCATTAAAATGTACTATAGAGAACCACTGCCCTTCTAAGACCTGGCAAAAAAGATTTGTGTTGTCTGTACTTCTGAAGAGCGTAGGGAGAAAAAGAGCTCTTATCCGCTTGCAAATAAGGACACGTTTGACTGAGGTGGCAACAGAGATGATTAGAATATCAGATCAATTGTGGTTGGAAACCAGCTGCCAATTAATGAGATCTTTTAGCAAGGCATGCAGTCTAACTACGATATTTTGGAAGTTTTCCCAGGATAGCTTCAAATAGAGCAACAATTAACAACCAATCAAGGATGTGGCAAAGACAGCATGAGAGAAGACTCGCTTCAGTGATGCTGAAATTACAGTGTCAAAATTGGCACATTTATGCCTATTCACATTCATGTTCTCTTTTTCGTTTTGCAACAACAGCAGTCGTTTGAAATTGCTATATTCATAGTTAGTGTTTTATTTACCTTGTCTGGATTGTATAACCCTGTACTTCCCAGTATCCCGACTTCAAATGGGGGCTAAATCTTCCTGGAATTGCTGAAAGGACCTCGTTGTAGGCAGGAGATAGATGGTGTCTTCTCCCTTCCCCTTGGTTGACACAGGTCTGCTCAGTCTTAACATAAATGGCCTCTTTTGGACCATTGGTTTGAAAGAGAGGTAAAGAGGCCATTTATCTTAACATTGAGCAGCTCCCTCTCAACAGAGGGGGGGAGAGAAGACACCACCTATCTAATGTCTACAACGATGTCCTCTCAGCAGTTCCAAGAACTTTCCTCCCCCATTTGAACTCTGATACAAGTAACCCTGAGGGGACAGATAAACCCTCAAGTGGCCTAAAGAGCTCTCAGGGAGAGTACTAATGACCAGATGACTGCAGAAAAATATTATCCTTCCAACCTCCCCACAATTCAATCAGAAGTAATCCTTCTATCGCTCCTACCATCCTGCCCGAACCGTTGAAGCTCCTTGCATGAGAAGCAAAATGTTTTCCTCAAGGAAAAAACAGTGTAATTGCCTTTTGAAAAAGCACCTTTGAGATAACTATGACCTGGATGACTGAGAATCTCCACAGACATTTACATTCAAGCTATTATATCATCAACAACAGAATACATGCCTTATAATAAAATGCAGCACTTACAGAATCAGCCTCTTTTCCATCTATCATCTCCAAATCATCCAGAAGCCATTTTTCAGATATTTCATAGTTCTCATCAAGGCCAGTTCGGTAGTGTTTAACCACAGATATTTGTACTTCTTCACCTTTTGACACTGCAGGACGAACATTTGGTTTACAATATATTTTCATACAGAATGCAAAAATAAAATCTTTATTAAGAAAAAAAAGCCTCCTGAAACCATTTGGTGAGTTAGGCCCAGCATTTCTAATATTCAGCAATTGCAGTTGCTTTTAGCATTCATGCCATTTAAATTAATGTATCCTAATTAAGGTATAGCAACACCAAATTCTTTAACGGTTTGAACAATTTACTGATGAGTCAATATTTGTACAATTTGTTTTTTATTTTAAATATAAGTAGACCTCATTGCATCTAATGTATTACCACTAAACTATTTACTGCTAAAGAAGTTATCATATTATTAATGCCCAATTTTACTTTTGTGTGTGTCTTTTAGGTTGGAAATCTATTGGAATATAAAAGAGTTTTTTAAAATAATAAATACAAATTACTCTGAAAATTTTAACTGCAGATCAGGGAAGACATGATTTAAAAGAAATAAGCAAGCCACTATGGTTTATTCAACAAAATAAGCAACGTAAAGTCATCTTTATTCCAGCAGTGACCAGCAAAAGAAAGTTTTGAAATATAGGACAACATCCATCTCAGTGAAATAAAAGTGTAGCCTAAACGTATACAATTAATTATTTTTAAATAGCTGGTGCAAACCATAAACCATGATACCAATACAACTAAAATTGCAAGTTTAAAAATTTAAACACAACAATAAATACAGTGAGAATTGGTAAAGGTTAAGTGAAACTTTAAGCGATGACTAAAATACTAAAAAGAGCTAACAAGAAATCTAAAATGATTGCATTGCTGAATTTTTTTTAAAAATATGTTTAGTATTAATATTGTGCCTGCAGATTAGTAGAGAGTAGAATAAAATATAATGCAAAGGAGTGATTATGACATAGAGACTAATTAGCTAAAAGAACAATTGCAATAAGTGAATATTTGCATTTTTAAAGATGGCTTTAACAATTGATAATAATTTAAAAAATAAAAATGAATAAGTCAATATAGTGATACCACAGAAATAACTAGACTATATCCTGCAGGTTAATTTTTTACTATGGGCAAATTACACAAGTAGAAAAACCAGAGATTGGCTTCCAGCAGTTTAAGGGTCATTGGCTGCACATTTCTGAATGCTGAATCCTTTTATTAAGTTGCAGTTAAACAGTTAGATTTATGTACCAATTAACTAAATGTTTCTTCTTCAGTTACAAACATTTGATAACTCACATCTTCTTACATCACTATCAGCAAACCCCCTCAATTTTGCAACTGTTTGAAAAAAAGAAAATACACATCTTTATGAAAAAAAATATCATGAAAATTATGACAGCAATGGGCAAAATATAATGTAAGGAAAAGGCTAAAAATCACTAGCCCTAAACTTTCCAATTACTCATATTTTACTTATATGGAGAACTGATACATCTCTCAGACTCCGAAGTGTTTTCATTTGAATATTTGGAAGAAAATGGACTTTAGAAAAAGAAACCAAAGCCTTACTGGGGAGTTTAAGCTTTGTTTTGGTTTTTTACACCTGGTCTGCACTAGCCCTCAAGTCAACCCAGCCTCTGTGGTACACTAGGATCCAAAAGTCCAAGAACTTTGCAGAGGGAGGTAATGGCAAACTATCTCTATATTATTTGCCAAATAAACTTTCATCCAAGTAATTTTAAAAGTGACTTTATGACATTTAAAAACTGTTGGGGTTTCTACAAATAATAGCCTTGGATTAGATCCAGATTATATTAGCTCTACTTAGTTCCTGTTAAAATCAATAGAACGAGCTAGCACATGCCTTAATTAAGCTCCAATATGATTTTTATACGTAACTGCCTTGCCTCATTTACAGAACTTTACTAGATGGCAAAGTTTTCCTAGCTCCTTCTTAGTATTTTTCAGGTTATTGTTTCAACAACAAAATATATTAAGGCGAGGTGGGGGAAGCTTTGCTTCTGTTTTCACTAAAGATTATAAACATAGTTAATTTAAGATGGAATCAAATTTAATGATATCAAAAGTTTACAGAGTAAACATTTTTGGATTTGCACACACACCTCAAACTGCAGTCAATTTCACGACTTGAAAAGAGGTTGCTTCCAAATTTTATAAGTGATTTAGCATTGAGTTCCTTTTCAAGTATAAACTGTCAGGAGTAGGTCTTGCTATTTATCCCTGAAATGCTGCTACTTATTCCAATTCATTGGACTTATAACCAAAAAATATGAAGAATATTTTGAGAGGTCTTTGAATTTTTATTATAACCTCTCAGAGGTCCTAGATGGTCAAGAAGTCAAGAGAACAGTTCATAGAAAAGCTCTCCAAACACAAAGGCTTTGTTATTCTTAATTTCAATTTGGGTGCATTTTTTCTTGTTCATGTAACTCTGTTAATAGCAATGCGATCTTTTATAAATTGATTACATGAACGCATTCTTAGGGAAATAGTGTTATTATATTTTAACAATGTACTTGCTACATTTTTTTTACTAACTAGTTGCATATATTATATTAAATAATGACTTGAACCAAGCCACTATGGTTTATTCAATAAGGCTTACTTGAACCAGTCAAGACTTAATGAAAATTAATGACTGCCTTCTGACAGATAGATAAAGAATACTATATAAGAATAAAGGGACAAAATTTCTCGTGATCACCTCAAATTTGGAGATAATCAAAAGCAGAAATAAATTCTCTCATGGGTACATTTCCTTAAAAGGAGGCAATCAGTTTATATCTCAATACATGACTCTGGCTGACTAATTACAATTAAAAGGAGGTAAGAACATTGTAACAAACCAATAATAGCATATATTGCCTGTAATAGATAGTTGGTGCGGGACTCTCTGTTGAGTTACTTATAATTCCGCCAAATCTGACCCAGAGTCCTTGAACCCCATATCATAGGAACAATGTAATACCCTTGAATAGATAGGTACTGATCTATAAAACCTCTATGGCAAGATTCCTGCAGCATTGACTTCTCGGAAACTAGAAATTTGCACTATTGTCTTTCTTTGAAACAGCATTCCTCTTGAGATCTCTATGATTCCAACTTTACTTGGATTTTAAAACATAATTAAAACCTAGCCTTTCCAGCAGATCTTGATGATAGGTACAGTATGTTATGAAGTGTTCCTCATAGAATGTTGTATTCTATTTGAATTAAATTAGTTTATAGTTCCTGACATAGAATTATGGTTTATTTCTTGCTGAATTTTACCTATATTTTGCACTTTACTTTAAAGAACAGAGGATGTTAAGACATCCAGTCAGTTACAATTGAAGTAGCATGAGATCCTTGCATATCAAACAATCTTAATATAATCTACAAAAGTACAATCTGAATGTGAAGGGTTTCTGAGACACTGTGTAAGTACTGTAGAAGCACACACACACACAAATCTATATGGTCTATTCAAATGGGATATACAATATATCTTCCCCTAAGCTCATGGAAAGAAACAGAGATAATATGTTATATTATATCATGATCTGTATAGAGTGCAAGGTTTACACCATTTCCACCACCCTCTTAGAAGGTAGAAATGTCTCTATTTTAGCACAGTGTTTATTTATTTAGCAAAGTTATATGTCCACCTGTATTATAAAAATAATCCTAGATGGGTCGCAATATTAAATAAAACCAGGTTAAATAAAACAGACAAGACCCTGCAATGACATCATGTACCTCAACAATGACACTACAACACCACATCCATTCTCTTACTTCTGCTGGGCTCACTTCTATTCTATCCCAAAGCTTGAGTGAAGAGCCACGCTCTCCAGAAGGCTAACACAGGATGGGAGAACTCTAAATATCTTGGAGGAGACTGTTCCAAAGGGTGGGACAGCCACGGAAAAAGTAGATCTCCAATGTCCCCCCGAGATGGCAAGATTTAAAGGAAGGGACCAGGAGAGCAACCATGCCACCTGATCTGGAAGAATGGGCAGATACCCTACGTGGTGTGGTTCTCTACGAGAAGACTGTACATGATGAATTTCATCATGACTCCATATGTCTGAGGAGTCGGAATATAGGATGACATGAATGCTAAAGGGAATGAGAGTTCTTCAGCATCTTATCTAGATATCTGCAATATTCATCTCAGTGACAGACAGCATGTAGCTAACCTTGGTTGATTTCAGAATCTAAGTAAGGTCAGCTGTGGTTAGAATTTGTTTGGGGAAATCATACAGAAATTCTAAAGTTTTACGGTAGACTGGGGAATAAAAAAACAAAGACCCAACAACATCCATTCCAGTCTAAGGCAATGACAATCCTTTTGCTGTAACATTGCCAAAAAATCTGCTCAGATGTAGAAGCCAAAAGTCAAGCTTGACTTAAGGCTGTATTTATTTTTCTTTACTATTTATCTACTTTCAAGTAAATAAAGCCATATATGTCATTTAACATCATTATACTGAAGAGCAGTCAAACGGATACTTCTGTCACATGCAAAAGGCCAGAACATGCCTAGGGCAATTTTAATTACTTTAGTCTCCTACTTTCAAAAGTATCATGAAAGTCTATTATTTACAAAATAAAACCGTAAATCCTTTTGATACGTGAACACCTCCCCATTCAGAGCCAGTATGATGTAGTGACCAAGGAATCAGGCTAGAAACTGGGGGACTGGGAGTTCTAGTCCTGCCTTAGGCACAAAGTCAGCTAAGTGAACTTGGGCCAGCCACTTTCTTTCAGTCCTAGAGAGGAAGCAATGGCAAATTATTTCTGAAAAAAGTTTCCGAGAAAACCGCGGGGACTTGCCAAGCAGCCTTTGAGAATCGGATACAAGGGAATGGGAGGAAAAAAGGGCCCAAATCTGGATTTTAGTGTAATTTAGAATCGCTTAGATTCCTTTCAAAATTAGTTTGTGGAAATTTACATAGGTCCTCTCTGAGCAATTCCGTGATCAACCAGATTGTTTGGAACTAAGCTCTTTCTAAACCTAAAGGGAATGAGGTGAGAAGCACAGGGAGTGAACACTAAAATAGGTTTCAGTGAGCAAAATAGATTCTGAGTTTTAGAATGATTTTTTTCCAATATTTGTTCAGATTTTATTTCAAATGGCAAATCTGCGGAAAACAAAAGTGGCATCCACAGGAGGGAGCTCAGGATGGAATAGAGCGAGAACCATCCTTTTTCCAATGGACATCTTGACAACGCATGTATGTCCCAAAGGGGTACACACCAAAGAAATGAAGCAATATTAAATGTAAGAAATCATTCACACACAGATGCATACCAGTTTGTGTGTGTGTTTATGCGTTATCTTGAGGAAGTTTATTATTTTTTATGCATGACTTTCCTCAGAATTGATAACAACTTCCTGTCAGGTTTTTAACTACAGATAGCATGGCACAATTTTCCCCTAACATTTTTTTTCCAATTCTTTGAAAAAGAATCCGTTTATCTGATTCTGTCCTTTAGTTCATTCTTTATAATGTAAAGTTACATATTGTCTTAACCTCTCTAACATTCCAAGCCCAAATTCTGCACCAATCCTGTATTGCTGATTTGAATATAGTACTTTTAGTGATATTATAGGAACTCCTTCAATAGTTCAGGGAAAAACTCATCCTTCTGTATCTACATTCTCTGCATATCCTGCATTAAGAAATATTTAGCAACGTAAAAAGTTACTATCAGTGCCTCTTCTTATTAATTAATCTTTACTTAATAGGTTATTCAGTGAAATCAACATTGCAAGTCCAGATTTTCTTGACACACAGCTTAGGACTTACAAAGCACTTATTTTAAAATAGTGATAACATATCATGAAAAAGAAAAATCATTAAGTCAAAACAATGGAGTACTGTTAAAAAACAGATATTTCTTGGCTAAGGTATTTTTTCTAAGATAGTATGAGATATTTTATATAAATGGAAGTACTGCTCATCATCATTACTTTGCTTAATTATAAAAATGGGCCGATGAGTGATATTAGATTTTCAAAATAAAAAGTGACTTGCATCAGTTATTGGGCTCTAAAATATTAATGTCGAAATAAGAACTTAGTCTTATTTATATTAGAAGGAAAAATTAAGATAAAAGGCTTATTATATTATATAAGTAAAAATGCCCAAACTAACCATTTTTAAAGCCACATATCAAATGTGTTTTAACAGCTAATTATATTTTCACTGTTTCTCTTCAGAAAGGTTTAGTCTGCTGTTTTCTACCGGAAAACAAAATTTCTTCTAATTCAAAAATAATCAATGTGGTCCTTTTCAAGTAGGAAGTTAACAAAATGGACAGTTCAATCCTAAATACATTGATCTAAAATTGCTTAACTGTGAATTACTTTCAGTCAAGTATGTTTGCTATTTCAGTCAGCATTTGAGGAAATTCAATTTCTCAGGCATAGTATCTTTAATCCACAACCTTAGCAATAACAATTTACCGACTAGACATCTAAAACATTTATTGAAAAAGTTAATCACATCAAATTTTTTTGGGTGGAAGGATACTGTATAATACTACAAAAGTGATTGCGCTATGAATTTAGATTATTAATATTTAAAATCCATGCTTGTGCAGTTGATTAGCCTTTTAATCCTGAACACCTTAAAAGCCTAATACCAGTCAGTTACTTTGAAGTTAACGATATTGATTTCAATAGATCTTAATTCTAAGTACATGCATTTAGGTTTGCTGTCTTATTTTAGACTGCTATGACATTTATTGAAAATTCTGATAAATACAGCTATTAGAGGTAGATCCTGTCAGATTATATTACTTAACTATTTTAGTATGTTCAAAATATCAAGTTTTTAAATATCATATTTAAAGCATCTCATTTGCAGCAATTATGCAATATCTATCTATCTATCTATCTATCTATCTATCTATCTATCTATCTATCTATCTATCTATCTATCTATCTATCT
>JANHFL010001495.1:176848-188346 GCA_032468155.1 Oxyrhabdium leporinum
CTATCTATCTATCTATCTATCTATCTATCTATCTATCTATCTATCTATCTATCTATCTATCTATCTATCTATATCTCAGCATATTTCCTCTCTAGCAGATAAAGGAACTGAGGCTAATAAAATCATATTTTTTTTCTCAGAACACCAAGTTAATTGATGCCTAGAATCAATTTTGAATCAGGAAAATACTCTTACAGTATAATGAAGGGATAGAAAACAACTAGAGATAGTTAATATTCCTTATGTCTCAACCCCATTTACCTGAAGCACAGAGATAAAACCGATCTTGGCCTGAAAGCTCAATTTCAATGAACCCATACAAATTTTGCCCTAGAGATCTGAAGAGCTTCTTGTTGAGATCCTCCTTCAACAGTGATGACATTGCCTTGGTTTGTGTCACAATTAGGGATGTTCTGTTTCCACTCCTTTAGCTTCTTCTCCGATGTGGATTGCTCCAGAGATTAGAAAGTTAATTCAACCAAAACATTAAGCTACCGGGTTCCAGATGTCCAGCTTGCTGGCTAGAGAAGCAGCAGTGGTAGTAGCTCCATTCAGCGTCCGGTATCTCCAAAGTTCCTCTGCTTTGCCATAGTTTGTTGATGACAATAAATATCCGCTCCTATGGGACTTAGCAGCCCCCTGGCTATTATGGGGCAGAAGCATTGTTAACCAAAGCAACACAAAAGCCCCATTTGCACCAACAACATTTTGCTTCCGTTATCCCATAGCTGCCTGGAGGTATTGATTGAGATGATTTTCCATTTAGAGTTTATTGGCGGGAGACAGGAGCAGAAGTTACATCTACTCACACACCCTCATCTGCAGAACTGCTGCTTTTCCTGAACACTTAACTTTTCCCACAAGTGTACGTGCATCATTTCAGAGGAAAAGGAAAGCCAGCCAATTCTGGCTCCAAACTCTCCAATTGGTTCAGAAAAAAAAAAAAGCTTTGATATTATATCTGGGTCTCCGCTCTTAGGCACCCAGGAAAAAAATCTCTATCATCCAGGTTAGAGTACTGTGGAAAGTAACCCTTTCCTTGCTAGTACTTTATCACAGTAATATGTCAGTATTATAAGTACTTTCCAATTCTGATAATTCATCTCCTTCAACACTATCTAGAATACAGCGCTCATCCCTCTGCAAAGACTTTATGATGTCTATTTATTCTATGCAGCCCTTGTTACTTTTCTATTTTATTTATTGATAAACTGCTCTTATATAAAACAATTCATTCCCTCGTTTAGAAGGGCAAAAAGAAAAAAAAAAGGATCAGAAAGTATTAGACTAGCAAACTACTCGGCTACCCAGTGCTTGGGAAAAAAAGAACTGGAAAAAGAATCCCCATATCTTGTTGATATTTAATAAATCATTCAATATCATTCAATATGCATCATCAATATAATTAATTCATTTTGGTGCTCATTAACTGATTTTTTTTTATAGTCACCTCATCTTTCAAAGACAATTAGTAGCATTATGCCATTAAAACCTCTTTTTACAAGTGATATTTAAATAAACGTATTTTTTGTGCCATATGAAATGTAAGTCAGTTAAAATACAAACCGTAAGTAGCTCTGTTACATTTTCCATTCAGTGTACAAGAAATTCAAAGTGTAACCACATATGTCTGTATGGGAATAACTCTCAATCAATTGAGTAGATGCTATTCCCTTGTAAGAATTCACAGGTTTACAGCCAAGCTTGGAATTCCAAATAATTATTACGGAATAAGCACACCGTAGTCAAGTTAAATGCAGTTTAGTTAGATTATTAAAATATTGTTGCAGGAGATGATTGGCATTTAAAAAAAAACTTTTGGATTAAAAACAAGATTTTCTGGCTATCTTTGAATTCATAATCCCAAATTCACACATACATGTACAATCTAAAACTGATCAACCACAATTTCATTGCGGGAACTGTGCATAAGCTGTACAGTTAAGTTTTGAATTCAGCTTGTTGTGTGAACCCAGATAACAGGATTACAGATAGTCCTCAATTTACAACAGTTCATTTAGTGTCCGTTCAAAGCTCCATGGCACTGAAAAGCGACTTATAACTGTTTTTCACACAACATTCTCATGGACACATGATCAAAATTCAGATGTTTAACAACAAACTCATATTTATGATGGTTGCAGTACCCTGGGGTCATGTGATTCCTTTTTGCCATCTTCTCATAAGCAAAGTCAAGGAGGAAAGTAGATTCCCTTAACAACTGTCACTAACTTAACAGCTGCAGTGACACACTTAACAACTGTGGCAAGGAAAGTCGTAAAATGGGGCAAAGTTCACTTAACAACCATCTCAATTAGCAACCAAAATTTTGGGCTCAATTGTGGTCATAAGCGGAGGACAATCTATAAATTGCCAAATCTATGAAGTATGGGTAGATGCGTTATGTGACTGTCAACCCTCAACTATTAGGCAAAGTAGAAACAGAGAAACTGTTAAGATTCTTCTGCGCAGCACTGGACATTCACACCCAGGAACAATATTAAAAATTGAAAATCTGAATGTCCTTTTTTTGTTTTTGTCTCATCTCTGCATGCTTATTTTATCACTCTCTCAACAAAGGTGCTTACCGAAACCAATTAAACATCAAAGTTCAAAGGAGGTTTGCAAATTATACATAATGTTCCACTAAAAAAAGGCATGCCAACTAATTTTATTAAAACGAATATTGCGGGGGAAAATAACTTTGTTCAGGGAAAGGAGGACAACGAAAACAGCACGGTCCATATCATGCATGTAGACAGGGATGTGTTTTTGTGAGAGTTTAAACTCATGTTCTTTAACTCTGACATGTCTCTTTGAGAATTTAACTATAGGTTTCCCTTAAAATGGCAGATACCTGCATTCAGTTTTCAGTGATTCTCCCAAAATAAGATTCATGGAATGAAAGAGTTCAAGGGACCACAATGATCGCATAATGATCACATAATCTAACCCACTGCAAAGGGCAGGAAAACCATAGGCTTAACTACCAACCCGAGCTACTTATATTCAAATACATTTCACAGTATAACCATCTCCGAGCTACACATTTGAAAAAATATATTTTTTTACTTCAGGTTGGCCACTTGACAGTCCCTCACCTTCTCAACATACTACTCTTTTAGGAGTTACCTAGGCTCAAGACAGCTTTTCCTTTTTTCTTTCTCTTGGGCATGTTCAGATATATGTGCAGGGTAAGGTCAAGATGGCACCTATAATGGTGCAATCAAAGTTCCGTTAGGTTTTCAGATGTGGTACACAATAACAACCCAGACAATGCATTTCCTTTGCCATTAAGACACACAAAACAGTGACCCATATGTAGAGCTTCAATTGCACCCCAAGGCTGCCATCTTGACTTTTCTGGTCATCAATAAAGGACAATATTTGCAGCTCAGGGTTGAAAAGAACATTGAACAATAGAGCTGGGAGGGACCTTTAAAGTCTGCTAGTCCAAACCTCTGCTCAAGCAGCATACCTTATACCTTTTCAGATAGATGGTTGTCCCATCTCTTTTGGAAAGCCTCCAATGATGGATCACCCACAACCTCTAAAGGCAAACTGTTCCATTGGTTGATTGCTCTCACCATTAGGAAATTTCTCCTTAGTTCCAGGTTGCTTCTCTTCTTGGTTACTTTCCATCCAATGTCTCTCACCTTGCCTTTTGGTGCTTTGGCAAAATAGTTTGACCCCTTTGTCTTTGTAGGAGCCCCTCAAATATTGGAACACTGCTACTATGTCTCCCCTAGTCCTTTTCTCCATTAGATTAGACATACTCAATTCCCGCAACCGTTCTTCGTATGTTTTAGCCTCCAGCCCTTTAATCATTCCTGTTGCTCTTCTCTGCACTCTTTGCAAGAGTCTCAACATCTTTTTTTTATATTATGGTGACCAGAATTGGATGCAGTGTCCCAAGTGTGGTCTTACTAAGGGCTTGTAAAGCAATCTTAGAACTTCATGGGATCTTCATTCTATCCCCTCTATTAATGCCGCTCAATCATCTCTCTATTAATGGTGCTCTCTTGAGTTTGGCTGTTTTGTTGCAGATGTTTCATGACCCAAACTAGGCAACATCACCAGTCCTAGTGCTTTTCTTTCTGATCCTACCAGAGGACCTTTCCAGACAAGATTGGCAGACGGAGGAGAAGAATCCTGTGCTGGTGTTACCTCCAACTCCAACCTCCAGCCCACCGGTGATTATCAACTGGGGACCCCCCCGGTCCATCTCGGTCTCCAGCTCAGCGGCCCTGCCCTCCCCATCCACCCTTATCCCGGCCAGGGCCACCGACAAGCAGAAACCCAACAGATGCAGCACCTCCACCCAGCTCGTCTTCCGACGGGCCTCCAAGTTTCCATGGGGAGCAAAGCGACCGGCTCCGCTTGAACGCCCGTCTTTGTGCGCTTGTTTGCGGTTCCCGCCGAGAAGAGAAAGAAGGCAACTCCCTCGCCGTCCCTTTCTCCGAACCGGGCATAAAGTCACGATCTGCCCGGGGATGACGGCTACAGACGCCTCGGGGCCGCTTCTTCTTCTCCCGTCGTCGCCCGGCTTCCCGGCCTCCTCCTCCCGCGCCCTTTCCCTCTCGCCGGACGAGGCTCAAGCCGCGTCGCCCGCCCGGCGCCGGTTCCGTCGAGCGGTCACCGCCGTCGCTCATCTCTGCGGCCTGGCGTTGCGCGGGAAAAGGTAAAACGAGGACGCCGCGGCTCAGTTTTGGGGGCGGCCGCTGGAAAACGGGAGGGAAGCCCCCCCACCACCGCCCCCGGAGCCCGAGAGGATCCCGGGGCTTCTTTCAAGGGTTGGAGCCTGGAGCTAAAGGGTGCTTCGAGCCCCACGCCCCTTCTAGGGGGAGAGTTGTCGCGACCACCGGTGGGAAAAGGTCGGAAAGGCCCCCATTTGGGAGTAGATCAGGCAGGACTCGGGCGGGGAGAGAAGGACTGGCCCACCAAGGTCACCCAGATGGCTTTGTGCGGAACAGAAGAGGAAGAGGGCGGAATACCGAGTGGGAAGGGACCTTGGAGGTCTTCTAGTCGAACCCCCTGCTTAGTCAGGAAACGGTATACCATTTCAGACAAATGGTTGTCCCATCTCTTCTTCAAACCCTCCAGTGTTGGAGCATTCACAACTCCTGGAGGCAAAGTCTAGATTAATTGTTCTAACTATCAGGAAATTTCTCCTTAGTTCTAGGTTGCTTCTCTCCTGGATTAGTTTCCATCCATTACTTCTTGTCCTGCCTTCTGGTGCTTTGGAGAATAGCTTGACTCCCTTTTCTTTGGGGCAGCCCCTGAGATATCGGAAGACTCCTATCATGTCACCCCCAGTCCTTCTTTTCATCAAACTAGACCTACCCAATTCCAGCAACCGTTCTTCATATGTTTTAGCCTCCAGTCCCCTGATCGTCTTTGTTGCTCTTTTCTGCACTCTTTCTAGAGTCTCAACATCTTTTTTACATCGTGGCGACCAAAACTGGATGCAGTCTTCCAAGTGTGGCCTTACCAAGGCATTATAAAGTGGTATAAACACTTCACATGATCTTGATTTTATCCCTCTGTTGATACAGCCTAGAACTGTGTTGGCTTTTTTGGCAGCTGCAGCACACGGCTGGCTCATATTTAAGTGATTGTCCACTAGGACTCCAAGATCCCTCTCTAAGGGGAAGTAGAAATTACAGGTTGTCCTCAACCTACAACAGTTCATTTAGTGACTGTTCAAAATTAAAATGGCACTGAAAAAAAAGTGAGTTGTGACTTTTTTTACAAAGTTGGTGGCAACTGGCTCGTATTTATGACCGTTGCTGTGTCCCGAGCTCATGTTATTCCCGTCTTGCAGAGCTTCTGACAAGCAAAGCTAATGGAAAGCCAAATTCATTTAACAACCAGGTTACCTGCTTATCAACTGCCGTGATTCACTTAACAACTGAGGCAAGAAAGGTCATAAAATGGGGCAAAAAATCACTAGACAAATGCCTTGCTTAACAACAGAAAATTTGGCCTCAATTGTGGTTGTAAGCCAAGGACTACCTGTACAGTCTCCTGCTTTCTAGCCTTGATCCTTGGCATTACTTACTCCACCATTACACCAAGCTGGCTCTATAGTAGCTGGCTATATGTGCCACTATAGACTGCATGTCCAAGTGGGGAAGAAAATACCTCCTGCACACAGCTTAGTAGCAAACCATAAACCAGGGAGTTCAAGGACCCTCTGCTTTTCTTTAGTCAGAGACACTTGGATTAATAGCTTTATTTTAATACAGTTAGTCCTCGGCTTACAACAGTTCATTTAGTAACCATTCAAAGTTACAACGGCAGTGAAAAAAGTGACTTATGACCGTTATTCACGCTTATGACCTTTGCAGCATCGCCGTGGTTACGTGATCAAAATTTGGGCACTTTGGCAACATCTTTATGACGGCCGCTGTGTCCGTGGGTCATGTGATCATCTTTTGTGACCTTCTGACAAGCAGAGTCGATGGAAAAACCCAATTCACTTAACAACCATGTTACTAACTTAACAACTGCCGTGATTCGCTTAATAACTTTGGCCAGGGAGGTCGTAAAATGGGTCAAAATTCACTTTACAACTGTCTCGCTTAGCAACATAACTTTTGGGCTCAATTGTGGTCGTATGTCGAGGACTACCCTGTAACAGATTCAAGGGTTATGAAGAAGGGTAATTGGAAAAAAAATACTAAGGAAGAAGGCAACTTTCATATTGTTGGCAAGAAAAATGCATGGATGTGTCCACAAAGTTATCAAAAGTTGGGTCACAACTTAGAGGAAACCTACTTTTTAAAGTATAGGTAGATTGTGTTCATCTGGTATTTTTGAACAATTTTGGAAGATTGGATTATTAAAAGACCTTCTGACAGGCTTTTGCAATGATGATGTATTAAAAAAAAAGAAGAAATATTTTATATGTTCTGTAGTTCACTGTCTAAAGTTCCCTTTCTTCTTCTATAGATATATTGAACGAAGCCCACTTGTGCAATGGGCAACATTGGAGCTGCAGCTGCAGATGAATATCAGAGGTGATCTTTTGTTCAATATCAGGGATTATTCTAAAGAAAAAGTTGTGAGTATTTTTAATGTTTTCTATGTTTATTATTTATTAATTTCTGGTCCAAGACCAAACCAACAGACATTAAAATCCATTCAGCAATTTTAAACAATCATGTGTAAATTATATAAAAGCAAAAATAATCAAAGCTGTGAGAGAAGTCACCAATTGATTCTAATGGGCTGAAGCTATAGACAAAAATTTAGCAATCACCCGGGAAGGTTTAAAAACTGATCCCTTAAAAGCAAAGCAGTGATTTTCTCATGATGATGGAAATTAAATTTGCAATAATTGAGGTCATAAATTTTAATCATTTTCTATAAAATCGACATTTTAATAGACTGTGGGATATAGATTAAATCTCCTTATCTGAAGATACACAAATATGATTTTTCCTAGGAAGGTTGAAATATATTCAAGTTGTCACCTTAATGCAGAGTACATCAATTTGGACGAGAACAAAAGCCTCCTATGTGGAACATTCATATTTTTTATATATTTCAGCTTACTGTTTTTATTTTGTTTATAATTGTTAGGACCCTAGTCATGCATTTGAGATAGGGAGATGCAAATTTAATGAATAAATAAACAAACAAACAAACAAACAAACATTTGGAACAAACGTGTTTCTGGAAAAGTGAAACAGATCATGCGAAGAAAGATGATATTAATCACTACCAAGAGATGATAAAACAATATTAATATATTTTTAATATATTAAAAATAATATACAGATATATACTGATGTATGAGGAAGATGGGTGGTTATGAAATATAAATAATAAATAAATAAATAAGTGTTGCTTTTCCTAAGTAATTAAATTTATATCTCATTCTTCAAACTAATAGTTCAATATTTCTTGATGATTTTGATTCTAATCCAGAAGTTGATAAGTACATCAGAGGAAAACATTAAGCACGCCCTACCTTTCTTTGGCAACATGGTGATCAGAGTGAAGCTTCAAATTGGATGTGCTTCTAATAAACTAATTGTGGCCCATTTCCAAATAGTGGAGAGCACTTTCCTGTAAAAGAGATCTCTAAGTATAGCTCTCCATAAAGTAACAATACACAGTTCCAAAACATTTTCTGACTCTTGGGAATGGCTCTTGAAAGAGTCAGAAATGGAAAAGGTGGAAGCAGAAAAAATATACATGTTATTAAATGAAATTCGGCATGTTCAATTTAAATGAATTTGTTCAGAATAATGCTGATGTTATTATCAAAATTATAATGTCAACAAGAGCAATACACCTACATTTAAGTTCAAGCTTATATGTAGGAAAAAAATAGTTGTGTAGCACTTGAAAACCTGCTGGTATACACTGGCATAACTCTACCTAGAGTCCCTTTGTGAGGGAGATGGATGGTTCAAATATGTGATAGATAAACGTGTTGGCTATATTGATCTTTTTGACTATACTTTGCAAACACCTCAATATCATATACTAATTAAAATATGTATTTATATAAACACTACAATAAAAAATAGAAAAATAAGGCTTGAGAAACTCACTTAAAGGATGTAGACTAAATACTACAAGCATTCATAATAGCAATACCTAATCATATATGCTTATAGTGATAGTAAAATCAGATTTGCTATGACAATGCTTTTGGTAGCATTTTTTTGAAGTCTCGTTGATACAGATTCCTATCCATTAAAACATGCAGTCATTTGTTGTTGTTTTATTGTAACAAGGTTTTCATCTACTTTGAAAATCAGTTCCACTGGACTACAGACTGAAGTTTTACTCTGTGGATGTTTAAATGATATAAGTTTTACTTTAAAAATAAAACAAACCAGTTGAAATTATTTTAAATTTTTACAGGTCTGTTTCATGTAAAATGTATTCTTGATCCTCTCTCTCTCTCTCTCTCTCTCTCTCTCTCTCTCTCTCTCTCTCTCTCTCTCTCTCTAATATAGAGAGAGACTTAAGAACAAGAATAAATTTTGTAAACCTGTAAACATTTAAAATAATTTCAACTGGTTTGTTTACATCTGTGTGTGTGTGTCTGTGTCTGTGTCTGTGTGTGCAATATATAAAATCTATCAGTCTGCCTGTATATACCCGTTCCTGTTTATGTTCTTATGTATACACAAACACACACGTATATATAAAAATATATAAACACACACCCTTGGAATACTATGTCAGGTTCTGGTTGCCATGATACAAAAAAATTGCTGAGGCCCTAGAAGGATGTAGGAAGAGTCACTGAGATGATAAGGATTCTGGAGGCTAAACCATACAATGAACCTCTAAGGGAACTATCTTTAGCCTAACAAAGAGAAGACTTAAGACATTAGCTGTCTTCCAGTACTTGAAGGGCTGTCACAGGGAAGAGAGGGTTGATTTATTTTCCGTAGCACTGAGCAAGAAGCATTGGGTGGAAACTTGTCAGAAGGAGACTCAGTCTGGAAATAAGACAGAATTTCCCGACAGTAAGAATGATTAATCAATAGAACAGCTTGCCTCCTGGAGTTGTGGGTGCTCCATCACCTGAGGTTTTCAAGAAAATATCAGACAGCCATTTGTCTGGAATGCAGTAAGGTCTCCATTCTTGGGCAGGGGGTTGGACTAGAAGATCTCCAAGGACCCTTCCAGCCCTGTGATTCCATGACCCCATTATTTATTTCTTAATATAGTCAAACCAAGATAAACACAGACTTGAAACTAGCTTTGACTGCAATGCATACTTGTCTATTGTTCATACTCTCATGTCACTAAAGGAACTGTTTAGTAGTTACTGTAAATATTCTGAATTATGTTTACATTTTCTTTATGTAGCAAAATAAAGATTTTGAAACACTTATACATCTGTTATGTATATGTCCAAATGAAAGAACACCAAAGGACATTCTGCAGGTAAGAGATTAAAAAATAACTATGAACAATTATTTGCTTGATAATTTTGAACACAATAATATGAAAAAAAATGTGTAAACAACTCTTACTTATGCAAATATTTGAATTCAGTCATTGGACTAATTTTTAACATCTGTTCTATACATTCTGTCACCCTTTTTCCCAAGTCTCCCAAAAGGTAGTAATCATTATTGTATGTAAATGTTGAATCATATTACTCATTTATTAAATGAAACATCATGTACTTTCGATGATATCTATGCTAATATTTTTATCTTTTAGCTATGGCAAATTGATTGAGAACTGCTTATAGTTTTCCATTTGACAGAGAAATAGGAGGGGATATTTGATTTTAGAGAACCCCTGTCTCTGATTTTGGAAGGAGGTGTAATTAGGAAATCCTATGGCATTTGGGATACTATCCAACAAAACCTAGCTTTTGTAGTTTTAATATGCTATGTAATTACTTTCATGCGCTACTATATAAAGACACATTTTGTTAACTCTCTGTATAATGGACAGGCTTTTAGATCTCATAGATTTTTTATTTAAGTGTTTCAATATAAAAGCTTTTCTGTAAAGCTGATAAATATTGACAAGCGTTTTATCTTTTAACATTAGATTATGAAATGTAACCTTACATATTGGGGCATTAACTGACAAACTATGGTCTGTTTATATCAAAACCTATGCCAGAGATTTGTTTGACTCAATAAATATGTGATTTACAAATCATTATTTCTTGAAACAGTGACAATATTAGTAAAGTAAACGTATCCATCAGCTAATAATTGGCCTTGCTAATGTAATTATTTGGATTTTTCCATTGGTAATTTGTCCATGGAAATCATTTTTAAAAAATACAGTAATGACTCCCTGATTGGAAGTTCCTTTACAATAAAAACCGCAATTAGAAGTCTCTTTCTATAAAAGCTTCTGAAAAGAAAATGTATAGTTGTCTTTTTTCATATCTCTTCTCTTTACTCACATATGTCATGAGATTCTCAATATGTTAGGGACTCAAGAAAAATATTTCCCTGATTTTTAATAAGAGGTGAGTTAGGACTTTAATTTGTTAAAAATATTGCTCTGGTTGCATTATGATAAGCCTTCCCTAAGTTGCTGCATCATACTTGTGTCATAATTGCAAAAAATGTAATTTTCTGCCTTCAGTCAAACTAGAATTAGAATATTTTATTAAATACATGGAATTTTGGGAATTCCAATTATAACCCATCTGGATTGTGCCTCATAGTGGAGATTGTATCTGATTTCTGCTATTTCTGCTTTATGGAGACTTTGAATTATCCCAGTTCAGTTCTCTTGTGTTTTTTATTATTAATTATAATTTATAGAGGGACTGGGATTAGTGAAGGGGAATAACATAGAAGAAAAAATAAAATTTGAATGATGGTATAATCAAATTATAAATTTAACCAGAAATGCATGTTCATTAAATGTAATAGCGATGAGTAATAATAGCCTATTTGTATTAAAGTAGACCGCATCGTGTCTACTCCCCCCCGACGTCCCGTGCGGTCACACAGAGAGGGCCTGCTGGGGGTACCTTCGGCGGC
>JANHFL010001496.1:18190-38993 GCA_032468155.1 Oxyrhabdium leporinum
GTAAATACTTCCAAAAGTTTCCAAGAGTTTAATTCCAATACTTAAAATCTATAGGGTCACTAGGAGTTGCCATAATCCACTCCAACACCACAAATGTGCAGGGCTTTCTCCTCAAAAGTCCCTCATATTCTTTTCTAATCTATTAAAAAAAGATTCCTGTATTTTTCAGAGTATAAGAAACTCCAAAGTATAAGAGGCACCTAGCTTTTGGGGAACAAAACAAGGGGAAAAAAATCTGCCTCTGCCTCTCAGCAATTTGCCTTCTTGCAGCAAATAGCAAAAAGAATTGGTCTCCTGACAATCAGCTGTTTCAGGCTACAGGGATTGCCATCGCCTATTGCCAGCTCTGTGTGCCCAATTTTCTACCCGTTCTAATCCCCGCCACCCAGAACGGGCTGAAAATGGGTGCACAGAGGCTGAAAATGGGGCATGCGGAGGCAGCAATAGGCAATGGTAATCCCTGCAGCCTAAAATAACTGATCATTGGAGGCAGATTCAAGCAAAAATCACCTGCTTCTGCTAATCAGGCTGGGCTGAAGAGAGTGTTCTCCCAGCAGGGGCGTGGTTGGGCGGAGTGGGGCGGGGCCAGCCAGGAGTGGGATTTGGGGGTTTGCCGAACTCCACAGAATCTTAGCAAAGGGTTTGCCCAAACCCCCGCAAACCCCCAGCAGCCACCCCTGAATACAGACCGTTTTACAGCTTTACAGCTCAGAGGGAAATTTTGTATCATTGTTGGGTCTTTTCCACACTGTCATGCTATTATCATATAATATCTGAATCAAAAGTTAAAGTTGGGGAAAATCCTCTAATTACCCAAGAGATGACAGATGGGATAAGCCTGAACTTTTGAAACAAAGCGAAAAACATTTAACTTACTTGTCAAAACAGCACAGAGAAACAGAAATCTGTTTTTCATAGGCTGCATTATTAAGACAACCAGCATAATAGTGTCTACTTTGGTTCTTAGAAATTGTCCAGAATCACAAGTAATGTTGTCTCCCCCCAACCCCATTTTCTGCTACCTGATGATTTTAGCAATCAGAACTCAAAACTGAGAGTCTCTGCCTGATTCATATAAATCTTGTTTTCTCTTTTACACACTTGTTGCTTTAATACAAAATTATGCATTATCCCCTCAAAACATTCTCTAGGAATAAAAGGCCTACATTCAAAACTGCTGATATGTGATAGTATCAGTTTTCACAATCAGTCCACACATTGAGTCAACAATGTATTTATGAATGCATTTGTTTTGCCTTTTTTATACAAATTACAAGACATATTTTAGATAAGTGTGTATAAATGTGTATATTTAAGTCAGTAGATCCTACTTGAATGCATTAGGCTCTCTTCTGATATACTCCATCTGTAAATGAGTAGATTACATAATATTGTCCATAAATTAGCAAACACTCCAGCTAACTAGTCTTGATTTTAAATAACATGCATAGCATGACTTTTATCTTTTCAGGATTAATTTAATTAGCAATTACATTAGTGCTGGCAAATTTTGTTTCAGACGTAAATTGAATATTTTGCTATATAATAATTGTTTGGGTAATGAGGGAAAAGTATTTGAGATCTAATATATTCATTGAAAATAAGATTAATTAGTTTAGATGAAGAAGTAGAAAAGAGAATTAAAGAGAATTAACAGCATGTACTGAGCATGACATTCTTTTTTCAATGTACCTTCATTTACTAACCAGTTTAGCTTTTAAGAGTCCAAAATACTATATGTTGTATACTTTGAAATAATCAAATAAACTATTTATACATCGTTTGAAGATGTAACAGCTGATGAGTTTTCAATGAGCAGACTGAAGAACTGCTTACAAGTCTGCTGATAATTTTCCTCCTGAAAATGGTAAAGGTTTATTTTACATGTAAATTGAATACATACCTTGTTGTCAACCTTTAGTATTCTTAAACACAGAGTCAGCATACCAAAGTTCCAGAAATACCAAGCATTCATAATTGTCTAGCACTAATATTTCTGTGTTAAGAAACTGACACAAAGGAGAAAGAGTGGTATAACTGAGAAAATAAATAAAATAAATACACAAATATTTGAAAAGCCAAAGTTCATGAATCTGTATTAAATTATAACAAAAAATGTACATAAATGGCATAAAATGTATCTTTAAACTCCATGCAGAAAAAAATCTACAACAAATTGTTATAAAACTTAAAATATAGAACTTTTTTTGAAATTTATTTAAAAGGAAAAGAGAATTGGGATAACATTTGGTTTGATAGATTATAAGTTTTCTGTTTAGTTAGTTATGTGGTCCAAGGAATATGTGCAAAGTTTCTATTTTTTAGTAGAAAAGCATCCATTCAATGACCAGCAGCTTTCAGATTTGTCTCACTTCTTCAGAGAGGAACAACACTTTGCAAATTGTTCTGGAGATTTTGATATACCATTAAGTAAAATCGCCTTGTTGCCTTAGAGTTCAGATTCACATGGGGGGAGGGGGGGAGAGGTAATTGTATGTTTTTTTTTCTCATAACATATGTGTTGTCAAGTGAATTGATGCAGCATGCATCATTTTTTTATTTCTTAGCTATCTGTTCCTGTCATTCACAGATTCTAATGCATGTCAGCTTATTAGTCTTCCTCTCGTCCATCTCATTCTATTTTCTTTTAAATCTTAACCCATATGTATGTGGCTGCCCAATCAGATTTAGCCATCAGTTCTCACTGTCTTCAGATTTCATTTTATTTTTTTTATCTTTGGGCGATATGCAACTTTTCTCAGAATTCATCATAAATGACAAATCAGTTATATGTCATTGCTTCTAGACACTTGCTAACCTTTGATGAGCCATTTCTTTGCCAAAACAAAAACAAAAAATCCTCCCGTCACCCATTTCCTTGGATATCATTCTTGTTTTTCTGAATTTATCCAGAGATAGGATTTCTTCTTCTTACTATATTCCTAATTTGAGTACAAATTGGAAAAAAAAATATTCAGCTAATAAATGATAAGATTATATTATAGTAACTTTGTTTATTACAGTTCTTCTCTTACTTAGAATCCTTTAAAGGAATTAAGCAAATGTGATTTATTTATTTTTTAAAGTAAAATGAAAACATCAAAACACACTGACTCCTGGGAGTGGTATTTTGCCATTAGATGAGATAATTTTGGGTTAAATGGGCAAATGATTTAATGTAACTTCTTGCATTCCTAGAATTATAATGCAAATACTATGATTATTTCATTAGCTGTAACATCTGCTCTCAAATATTTGCCTACTTTGCACAGACAACTGCTTTCAGCTAAGCCAAACTATACATCTTACACTCATGTCAGAGAGTCAGATTATAGGACCTTTAATTCAGTGAACGTTTACCAGCTCATGTTATCCAAAATCAGTGTTCCATTTATAAGCGTTCAGCACAGTGTGTTAAGTGCTGCTACAATCTGTCACAGAGTGATCTGAAAAGATACATGGAAGCAGTCAGTGAAGCTCCTTTTCAAGGTTAATAGCTCACAACTGTTCTGTCTGTTTTATAAGGAGGGGAACAGAGAAAATTATATGAAGAAAGTTATGAATGTGATTCTACTAACTAAACTGAGAAAAAGAAATATATAGGTACCTACATGAAGTCTACAAGTTAATGTACATAAGTTCACGTACATATACATAAGTAGCCATGCAGAGTTGATAGCCCTATAGCATTCTAAAGAGCACAAATTAATGTGCTTGTTGTCTGTTTACAGTATGTTCAGTCTGAAGTTCGATAATCCAAGATACTATGCCCTGTGTATATAAGTACATGAAAATCAGGTTGTATGAATATTTAATTCAGTCCTACTTTCAATGTATTTCAAAACAGTTTTAAAACATTTATTTTCTCTCATTAGCGGTATCTCGGAATATACATATAGCTTTATAATCCTACAACCTTCAGCTGCTTCATTCCCATTTATAAAATCAGCCAGAAATGAAGTTGAATTATAAAAAATCTTTTCAGATCTCAGCCCCTTTGTTCACTTTATGAGAGTGATGACTTCATGTTCTTTTCACATACCCCAGATTTGCCTACTTCCTTACCACTTTATTGTTGCAGGGGAAAGCAAGCACAAATTGTCTAAATTTTCATGGATCTCCAATGGCATGGGATTTTCATTGATGGATCTTTTATATGAATCCATTTTCACTGACTGCCCTTTATACCTGATATCAAACCAAGCTTCATCCCAGAATCTAGGTATAAAGAGTTTTATCTTATTAAAGGCGAGAGAGGGACAAAGACAGAGGAGTAGAGGGAGGGGGATAGAGGGAGGGAGAGAGAGAGAGAGAGAGAGAGAGAGAAGGAGAGGGGTCACTGTTCATCACTGAAATTGTAAATATTAGTCAAGAAAAAAAGACACATCCACTGTTTGGAATGAAGCAAAAGAGGAAGGAAAGGAAAAAGGCACCTGTTCATTGTTTAGCAATAAATTTAGGACAACCTTTCACAGTTCCAGAATGTATGGATATATGGAACAATAGCGTATAAGGCCTTATCATATATTACATGTGTGTTCATATACTATATGTGTGTCTACAGATTTATTTTTTTACTTCCAATGTTACATAGTCAGCAGCCAACACTTTTTAAATATTCTCTGAAATGTCTAATTATATGTAGAAAAATATACTGTGCTAAATGAATATATTGTAAGACCAATATAGTTCAGGAACTATATTAAGTACTCAGTATCCTTTAAAATACTTAATCATTAATCTGTTAATACAGAAAGTCTGAATACTTTATTTCAAAGTTTCAAAGTTACTAATGTTTGCCTTCAAAAACTCATTAAATGTCTGCAAAAACTGACTATAAATTTGGAATGTGCTCAGAGTAGTAAATGCTGTTTAAATTTCAAGACCAAATTGTGAAATTAAAAATGTTTTAACTGTATATAGTTTTATATGCAACTAGAACTATATATATATGTATAGTTTTATAAGTAGTTTTGTAACAAGTCAGATTATTTAAAAGCTTGAATAACAGTTATAGGGTATAAATTATTAATATCCTTATCAGGTACTTATTTATTTATTTAGAAAATGTATATGGCTGCCAACTCACTTCCAGTGACTTTAGGTGGCTTACAAATAATAAAAAATCCAATGTACAAAGAGTAAAAACAATCTCTCATCACCCTCATCACAGCAAGCAATCAAGCAAGCCACTTGATGGGCTCAATTTATTTACCTCCAGTTAACGTTTTACCATGAGAAGAATAGGACTTTGATATTATTATTAAAAGATAATGAATAACCCTCAAGGCAAATGCTCAATATCGTGATTTGAACACAGAAATATGGACATTATTTCCACATATGATTACAGCAGTAGAATAGAATAAAAGAATAAAAAGAATTGGAAAAGATCACAAAGTACCTGAAAATCAATACAAAAATATTGGTCAGCTCTTAAAAATATGAACATTAATAAAAATTTCCATCTACCAATTGCACTACTTGGATCCACATATATGCTGTATCAATACATTATGATATCCTATATTTTTAGGAAGAACTCAATGTTCATGAAGGCCAATGTAAGCTAAAACCTGGCAGCTGTGATTTCTCATTTCTGTGTATATAATAATCCTGGCCTGGGAGCTCCTGGACATCTGGTTACAAATACAGGACTCAGGGCCAGCAGTTGCAGGTATTTCTGGAAGAAAAAGTTATTTATCTGTTGCAATTATAGAGATAGAGAAAAAAATAATAATGATTTGCTGTTACAAATCAACTCCAATGAAAACAAGATATATTAATATTATGTACCCATCCTGGAAAGAACAATATCCAGAATAAGAAATACCAGAACAAAGATTAGCATATCAATATCCAATTATAATATGAATTAACGTAGTCACAGAAATAAAATAGGATAAAAACTCAAAGCCTTCCCAGAAGTAGCTCAAATTGTAGCAGCAAACCAAAGAGAGTCAGCAATAGAGAAAGTCAGGTCGTACTTGACTTACAACCACAACTGAGACCAGAATTTCCATTGCTAAGCAAGGAAGTTGTTAAGTGAGTCATGCCTGATTTTACCATCTTTTTTGCCATGGTTAGACAAATCACTGCAGTTTTTAAGTGAATCAGCAGTGTACATTAATTGAATCCAGCTTCTCCCATTTATTTTGTTTTCCCAAAGCCAGCTGGAAAATTTTCAACAGGCAACCACATGAACCTGAGAAGCTGCAACCATCATAAATATATTCCAATTGGCAAAACACTAAAAGTTTAATCCCGTGACATTGGAGATAATGCAACTGTTGTAACTTTTTCAGTGATGTTGTAATTTTGACCAGTCACTAAACAAATGATTGTAGGTTGAGAATGTACCTATACTGAACCACTTTCATTTTCAAAACAGGCAACTTCTAGGGCAGGGGTGTCAAACTCACATTGTCATGGCGGCATCACTTGATGGATAGGGACTTTTTCCCCTTCGTTAAACTGGGCATGGGTGTGGCCAGCACGTGACGCATCTGCCCCGCAGGCCAGGAGTTTGGCAACTCTGTTCTATTGTATCTTCCCCAAAAAAAGAACAAGGTCATGTAATTAGAAACAAGGAGAATTGAAACAAAAAATAACTGAGCATCTAGAATAGCACAAAAGTTACAGAATACATTTGATTGCATTGAAGCTTGTTCTAAAGAAACAGTACAATTATTAAAATGTCACTAGTGTAATATCAAGTACAAGCACCAATTTACTGCAACAAACCAATTGATGTACAGCATAGCTTCATTTATAATTCAAGATCATGGATGCAAAAATCAATAAACAAGGGGGGGGAGGCCAAATGAAAGATCAGGTTGGAAAATAAGATCAGCTTGCTAAGATCAGATGCAAATGAGCTAGAACAGATTTTTTAAAAAAGAAGCTAAAGACCAAAGAAAACCTCATCAAGAAATATCATCTAGAAATAAGGAAGATTAAGGAAGCACTAGAAATTATAACACAGCAAATAACAGCTATATCTAAGAAGATTAACATAGACAGAAAGCAGGTGACTTAGGACTGATTACTACATAGTGGAACCTACCCGATAATGAAAAATCCAAGAAAAGGGTCAGCACCAGGCAACTACAGGGGAAATTACTTGTTCATCATCAACTTTCAAATTGCTAGCTGGTTGGTAGCTTATACAACATCTGGTTGAAAACAAGTTCTTTCCATCTGAGCAGAAAGGAAAATGCCTGAACTGTACAGAGAAAAAGATCAGCTTTTAATTGAGAAGGTGATTTTAGAAAAGGAAGACCAACTTGAATGTAGCTTTGATTCATTACAAAAAGCCATTTGACTCCCTGCTACATAAGTGTATAATTAAGTGCCTAGAAACAAAAGGAGTAAATAGAAACATCATATGATCATATGATCAAAGATCAATGGTGCAATGGAAGACACAGTTACTGGTCAATGGTGATAGACTGGGAGAGGTGAACATCAAAAGAAGAAATTTCCAGGTGACTCACTATAACTACTATGATTTGCCACTATATTGAGTCCTCCCAGTCAGTAATACTGAGAAAGTCAGGCCATGGGTATCAAACATCAAAAATATCTACTGACCTTTCCCACTTCCTTTACATGGAAGTTCTGAAGTTGTATTGAAAAAACAGTATAAGAAAAGGAGTCACTGGTCAACACTGTCCAAATATATAGCCAGGATATTGCCCTATAGAAATAATACTAAGAATTTGGATGAAAAAGATCACTATAAACACCTGGGCATTCACTAGAGATGACTGTTTAATTCTGTATAAATAAAATACCACCCTAGACCAATTAACCCAATTTTGTATTGGATAAGAATGCACATGTTCTGTAGTTTTCAACAATACTTTATTGATGAATCAGACTACTGGCAAAATGATATCACTATTGTGAAATTATTATAAAAGGAGTAAAAAAACCCTGAATTTATATTTAGTTTTATCATATTTTATACTCTTAAACTGTGTGTAAGTGCTTTTAAAAAAACTATTAATCAAAAACCATATTCTGGGATATAGTTTAGGATTTCATAGTATAATACACAGAGATTAATCTAAAAAAAAATCCTGTTTGAGAAAATATATATTAATTTAATATATAGACACACTTTTGAGAGCATACCACACTATTAGAATGTCTGTCATATCTGATTGCTTTATTTTGGACAAATTAGTTCTATATATGAAAGTCTTTATTCTTCCATTATTGAATTTGTATTCTAATACTTCCCCTTGGAATATTTTAATCTCGCAACACCTTTCCAATGTAACACTGAGATATTTCAGGTGAGCAAAGCAGACATTTGAACTTGGATTTCCATATTAAAGTCCATTACAGTATCTTGAATTTTACAACAGTGTCCTCTTAACATTTCTCATCCTTGCAAAGCTGAACAAGACATCTAACTGGTTGTTTTCAGTTCCCATTGAATGCCATAAAATAAGTCTCTGTAACTCAAACTTTAATGAAGATGATAATGACTATGCTTTGGATTTTTCAAAATTTCAGTAATTTGCATACCAAGTGAACCACATTAATTGGTTAAATAGATGGGAATGATGTTACACAATTAAATATAATGTGTGTTGACAGTTCTGTCATTTATAGCGCTGAGTCTTTCAGAATAAATCAGAATTTGGCATCAGCAGTTTGGAAATCTGGCAGAAACACTAGAACTTCAATCATTGTTCATGTTAATTTGAGAACATATATTACTGTCTTTCTTTCCTAAAGCAAAGATTATATAACTTTGTTGAGCAGGAAATGTATTTTATACAATACAGTATTCCTGACTGATCAAATTACCATAAAAATAATGTTTATAAATTGTGAATTTTAAGAGTTGCCTGATTTAACAGGCAAACTAATTGTGTTTCTCATAACAACACTGTATCTAAAGCAGCAGGTTTTGGCCCTTGAAGTGGCTAATTAATGGGATTTTGGTTCAGCTACATCCACCATAATGTTATTTTCTTGAACTACCGAAATAGATTTGAGGCTAACACCTTTATTGCCAGCTACTTTCTTGACCAATTAGCAATTTGTATGTATCTTCTATTCAGTCCTAGAAAATAATTCTTAATTATCACCATTATACAAACAGATTTTAAAAGGGATGGTGATTACACACCATCTGGAAACGTACTCAAGCTGTCAGAAAAAATGTGGATGGTTAAATATACAGTATTCAAATGTCTGCAAGAAATAGCATTTGGTTATGGGGAAGAATTCATTTAAGCTCATTCATTTGTCTCTTTAAAAAAACAACTAAAGTTCAAAGTAAGAGCAAGAGTTTTACTTGGAAGAATTTTAATATAGTGCATATTAATTGGATGAACTGCATAAATTAAGGCATGACAATAAGAAGGACAGAATTAGTTCTAAACATAAATAGAGCAGTAGAAATGCTTGATGTGGCTGGAAAAAAAAATAGGTATATTGAGGATACTCAGCAACTGCTGTATAGCTGGAAATAGATAAGCAGATAATCACTGACTCCTTTGAGTAGTTAGGGATCTGGAAAGTACTCCAAAATATGTTCTTATCCTGCTAGTGTTTACTGAGGTACCTTTGGTTCTGTGTTTCCTGGCAACCAGGTCTTTAGAGACCCCAGTTGGGTAAAAAATTGGTATTAAGCAGTCTTCCATGTCTAACAACCTGGCACAGTTTCACACTGCTTAGAATAAAAACACAATTAAGCAAATTTGCTTGTCCACTAAGGTGCATTGAGTAAAAGGGGAAGGTGGATGAAAGGCCATGAGATTCTTCTTGCTGCTGAATTGAGAAAATGTCAACTTATAAATAATATGAATAATAGAAAAGAAACAGCTTCACACAACAAAAATTCTCCTCAAGTGTACAATAAGAGCACATAATATACAAAATTGCTTTTCTAAACAAAGGGAGGAAGCTAAAATAGTGTGTGCAACGTTTTGCAATGAATTGAAGTAAATAAAACAATGAACACAAACCAAAAGAATTAAAGAGACCTTGCAGATAAAGGTATATTTGTATTTAGAGAGTGATTCCTACATATATTTTTATAGAAAATTCTGAAGTTGCACATAGCTCTGAATGTTATATTTAATGAATATGATTTATTGACAATTCATTGTGATTAAAAAAGGAAAAATCCGAATAGCCCTTTACTACAATTTTATATCCTACAGTGATTTGTATAATAAACTTATATTTAGAAAAAAATATATTGGATACTGTCATTTTGGATTCAGAAACACAAACTGTTGTCTTTTTTAAAAAAATAAAGCAAATTTATTAGGCTTTTCTAATTGATATTTTTCTCTATGTTCTGCCACCATTCTGCCATTAGGTTATGTAATGAGTCTGGCTAATAGGCAGAAAAAACCTTTTTCCTCCAGCAAGGAAGTATCTGTTAAAAGTTAAATTTTGTCATCTAGTGTGAAAATTATAATTATTAACATGCTAGACTATTTTTAAAATAGCATGCAAAGCAGAATCTCATTCTTGTGTCTTGTTCATAAAATATATCTAATATCTCAAAGACTTAGTTTTGTCTATTTTAATACATCAATATTGATAATTTTTAGAGAGACAAAATTTTCATGCAGCATAAAAATCTAAATATCTTTAAGTGAATGTACCAGAAACTTATATACAAAGGTTAATGTTAAATACTATCCTAACATAATATCTAGAATACTGACAATGCAATGAAATGAATATGCTGAAGGTGAATACTTGACCTTTGCTGACAGATCTTTTCTTTCACATTGCAATGGTTTCTGAGTTGGAGATTATAGTTTGCCTTCACAAAGCTGATAATGGTTGCTTGTATAATAAATTGAAATAAGAAATAATATTAGAATGATGTTGGCTGTCATGGCACATGTCCATTTATAAGTAAACATGTAAGAATATGTAGCAGGTCGTTCCTAACCTCTGAGTTATTCTGCAAATGTCACTGGAAAGCCCATTTTCACATATATAAAAAAATTATTTGCAACCCAGAGTCTTCATATACCAACACATCTTTGTGAGATGGACCCTGCAATATCATTGCATTAACACCAACAAACACTAACATTTACAGAGTTTATGTTGTAGTTCAAAAGATACAGTTATCAGAAAGAAGACATACATTGCATTAAGATGTTATGTGATTTCTTTAGCTTTGACTTAGCATATGTATACATCCATGTTTAATGTGTTGTGTGAATCCAACCAGACATACTTAGTCACCTTCCCAAAACAATACAGCTAACCTAGGCCATGCAATTTTCTCAGGTATCACTATATTCATATCATCAACAAATTCACCCCTTCAATAATTTCAGCTTCAACTTTTCTATAGAACATATGCTTTCCTGATGTCATTCAAAAACCATAAATATTATTGCATAACCTTCAAGCTTCCAGCTTCTACCCAGAGTACACTATCTAATCTATCTTCTATAACTTGGTTCTAACTTACAACCATATTTATTTTGACTTTCTGCACAGAAATACTCAACTGAATCAGCAGACTAAACTGCCACAAGATGTCAACTGAAAAATTAAATGAGCCATATCAGAAGGCCGCATCACAAAAACAACAGAATACCTCTATCACAGCTTAATCTACTCAAACATTAATAACCAGCTACAACCCATGCTATATAATGACATTACATTTTCCTGAGGTGTTGGCTAGCAGGCCAACATAAACAACCTTCAAATCTCAGTTTCATAAGCAATAATAAGCAGGACAATAAATATAATATGATGAATAAATCTAGAATCTAATAATGAGACCATGCAAGAAATCCAGACACCCTCTATTGTGATATATGCCATTATCTGCCAGAAAGGCCTTGTTGGATTGTATGTAGGATAAGAAGGACAAATGTCACACAAAATAATTAATAAACACATTTTATATCAGGATTCAAAACAAGAACGAAGTAATACCAAAGCATTTAAACTTGCATGTATACTCTATGGCCTGCTTTAAAATAGCTATTTTGAAGGACTTTTGAACCAAAAATGTTCAGGCAATCTCAAGAAATTTCAGTAAAATGCAAAAGATTTTAACACATAATTATTAATTGACAAAGCACTTTTAAGCTGTCTCATATGTAACCTGTATCTGCATAACCAACTATCTTTTCCTCCCTATTTTCCCATTTTAATCCGCCAACTTGCCTCAATTCAAGTCTTATATCAGTCTAGCCATTTTATGCATCTGATAAAGTGAATTGCATCTCACAAAAGTTATGGCTTTTAATAAAAAATGTTAATTGAAAAAGGTGTTACCCGGAGGTGGGATGCTCTTGCTGTAAAGATTCAAACAAGGGAATAAAGTTTCTCTATTAAAGGGTATACAGGCATATCTCGCCTAAAGAAAGAAAAAAGATTGCAATTGCATGTTCATTTGTACAGCAAACTATATGTAGAATGTCATTTCATCTGCATTTTCAAAGTGAAAGTATTACTTAAATAAAAGATGTATCTTCAAACAATATTCTTGGGCATTTAACAAAATGTAACAAAATTCTTAAATTTTGCTTCATAAACATATACATTTATTCAAATGTAAAGTGGAGGAAGAGTTTTAAATTATAATATTCATAATGGAAAATAAAGTAAAATGATCTAAGATGTAAAATTCCTCTCCCCATTATTCTGTTTTTCCCTCAGGAATTTCTATATCTAAGGCAATTTTATTTCTTCATCAATTATTTTTTTTAAAGAACATATATATGGAGACCGGGGGGAAAAATAACCAGTAAAGGAGAAAAAAGAAATAAAGGAATCTAACTAAATTATAACATATTGGACAGATGGCTTGTAAAATATAAGCTTGTAAAACATAAGATTGCTCCTTTGGAAAAAAAAATAGGGATCTATACTAAGAAATACAAATGTTGTCATATGGGAATTTGAAGAACTTTTTTCACTAAATCTTATTTATTTATATGGCCACTCATCTCACATATGACCCTTATTTTATTTTTCAATAAAGTAAAATGTTTTTGTTTGTGTCTTTGTGCATGTATCTGTACCTCACTTAACCTACCTACTTTCCTTCCCTCTTTTTGCTGCTTCAGCCTTAATGGAACAAAGAGCAACAAAGCTAGATGGACGACCTGACATTATATGCATGTTGTCTAGTATGGTCAGAAGTGATTGCGAACAATTCTTCTTTCTTCCCACTCCTATTCTGGCAACTTTAATGTATGTAGTAAAGATATGTGATAGCTAGGGATACAAATGTGAAAAGTGTTTGCTGGAAAGAATATAAATACAAAAGAAATGTGATAACTAGGACTACAAATGCTACTTTTAATCATCACTGATAAGCAGGGTATAATTGTCTTTAATGAATCTGTTAATCAAAAAAACCCCACTCAGTTTCACAGTCTACAGTAGAATATGAAGTAAATGGAAGGATAATCAGAGTTCAATCTTAAATAAATCAGCCCCAGTAATATATTGTGTAGGTTGTGATATTTCTCTCTGTACTAATTAACATTTATATCACATACTTATATGAACTGACATTATTTGTATTTGTGCAGATTTGATGGAGATACTAAGAGTTAATCTACCAAGCATGGTTGAACAGGTCCAAATGGTCATCTTTTCTATGATATATTTATAGCATACTGACATGGCTTAATCATCTATAATTAATATAATAACATGTGCTTAAGCAACTACCACTAACCACAGTTAATCTACCACTGGCCACAATTGGTCAGTCTTCCTCCTTTTTATTCTGTAATTGGCTGACACTTGGGATTGATGTGGAATTTTCAAGCCATGCAAAGAAATTTATGTGGGCCATAAGGTGAGAGGCCACAACAAATTCTCACTGTAGGAAGGCTAACACTTAAAAAATAAGCTTCTGTGGACATGTAGAAAGGGAAATCACAAGATGAGTAGCAGAAAAACTTGTAGGATTAACTCTCTTTTGCTGCTATTGCACTGAATGCTATTTCCACGATGATTTATAAGCTAGATTCAAGCAATATACTGTAAATACATGCTTTTTTTTTACTTTTTTAACTAAGAATAATCAAAATTTACCAAAAATGCTAGTATTAATAATGCAAGTGACATATTTGTGAATTTGAAACATACTAAAGCAAACCACATGGACCTTCCTATAAATGTCATTATTAAGTAAGAACTGAATTCTTTATATGGATCACTGGATTAGTGTTTCTATGAAATGCAAAGAAATCATTACTACTTCCCTTGGAGGGAAGGATGAGTATTATTCAGGTGTATATACCATTCATTAATTGAAAGAAATCAAAGCCTGAAAAAATCATGTCATTAATCTTCATGAATGCAAACTAGCCAATCCCATGGAAGTCAAGATACCAGTCAAATTTGTTGATCATGATTTGTTACTGTATTATATCTAGTCTATATTTTGAGGTGAATGTTCTAACAATGCTTAATGCCAGCCTATAATATATTATACTTTGAAAATTCATTTTAATATATGTTTCTACCAAATGCAGCAAAATTATTAACATTTTAAAAAATCAAATATTTAAAACAAGGAATATAATGACTTAGAAGGGGCTTTCCCTACTGATTTTAGCCATGGTGGATTTCATTTGGCATCTACTCTTTTGCATTTCAAAATTTATGTCCAAGTTTTGATGTTCCAGAAAAAACATTTTTATTGTCTTTCCCCTTAGTATTATTTTAAAGATAGTTTTAATACTGATATGCTTAGTTAATTTTAATGTTGCTGATTTGACAGTTTATATAAAATATTTTAGGAATTAATTGATGAAAATATGGTGTATGCTTGAATATGGATATAAATATGTTTAAAACAGCTTAACAAAAGTAAATTTCACAAAACCTTATACCTAACACAAGTATTGTTGAACTTTGGAAATAAAAGTGTAAGTAGCATCTGTTCAATAAATGGCCATCAATTTTCTCCTTGTCATTAATTGATTCAATACAATTTTCCATGGTAATCTTAAGTAAAATATTGACCTTGAATTACTAACTTACTTCACTGACCTCTTAAATGTTGATCAGCAATTGAATTATTAATTCAATTAATAATTTATCCATTGAAGCCTTTTGACTGATTTAAAAAAAAAACTGACTAAGGAAGAAATTAAAGAAAGTAGCAGCCAGACTGCTATAAACCTAGAGCATCTTGTTTATTAACTTCAGCTCTTGAAATTCCTTAACACAGATCTTTATGGAAGCAAATCTTGGTATGCTTGAGACTAGAATTGCTTTTCCATCATATTGAAAAGTAGGGATACTCTCAAGTCAAGCTTAAGTCTTTGACTACATGCATGAGGTTTTCTTAGTTGCAATTCAGAAGTGGTTTGCCATTTACAGATAATTAGAGATATACAAATCTCCCCATACACACACATACAAACACACACACACACACATTATACACGATGGATTTTTTCCCCTAAAATATATTGAAAATGGTAAAAGAAGAAACAAACTTGAAAACATTTGATTTTCCATCAGCTCAGACCTATTATATTTGACCAAAATTTGCATGATCCATTACATATTTTTTCAATTAATCAATACAACAATAATAAATTATTATGCACAGTTTCCTTGAATAGTTAGCTCATGCAGCTAACAAATTTAATAAGAAATGAAATGTAGTAATTGAGAATATGTCATTGGGTAAATTTATTTACTAGCATATAACATACTATGCTATTTATTTCATAAGACATATATTCTCCTCAAATGAGGTTGAGGGGAAAGCTTGGTAAATTTATTACTAAGATTTAGCATAGATAGAGATTGCAAATAAGTATTTCCTAGAATTCTTAGAATTTGAAGAACTAATTAGACATATAGTAATAGATTTTATCTGATCATTTAGGAAGCTGCCCTGATGAAGACCTGGTCAAGTGATGCTGTTATTTATCAAGACGAGACAGCATTTGCATAACTGCAAATGTGGGCTTTTGTTCATTCAATGTTCAGAGGAGATACTTCAGTTTCTTGGAACCCATATCTTTCTTTAAGGCAAAGGTTAATAAATAAATTTCAAAGATGTGCAACATTCTCACAGCCATGGAATATTTTTAGTTAGGGCAGTAATGTCACAAAAGTGGCTTGAACAATATTTTTGAATTTTTGTATTAATTCTGAATATCCTGCCTTCCTACCTCTCAGCCTTTCGGATGTGCTAAGCCCATTCAAATACATTTTATTTCCTTTTATTTTCCCTCAGAGATTGGTGAGAATTCACAGATTTTCTACCATGTTTCAATGAAGCAATCCATATCTTAGCTAAACTTAGCTAAACTTCACTCTTTCTGAAATTACTAGGAATATGCTACTGTATACAGTTATATTATAAAGGACTTTTGTATGAAATATTATTTTCTATATATTTTATTTTAAAAAGTCAGAATGGATCATTTTTCTCTTTTGAAGTCTGCTAATGTTGTCTTGTTAAATTGGACATTTTTTTTTATTCTTCATTGTAAATCTGTGCGCTTTAACAACTCACTGAACCATAAAATGTTATAACTTTGTATGACCAAATTTTCTCAAAAGTATTTCATGAAAGAATTCATCAAAGCTTTTAAAGGGTCAAAGAATGAAATCTTCAATCAGCCTACTTTATGGAATCTCTCTTTATAATGTAATATAATATAATATTGACGTCTATGCCTACAATGATGGACAGTTTTGCTTTTTTCCCCTGCACAATTTTGTGTCATCTGCTGGTGAGCTGAGCTGAGGACAATATGTATTTTTTTTATTATTCAAAAACATCTAGTAAAGGACTTTTTATTTGTGTAGTTTTTTTTGGATAGCACATTTTTTCCCATTATGACTGGCCCTGAGTTTGCATTCTATAGAAAACATGTTAGTTTCTTATCTAATACTTATCCAATAACCTTCAACCACATCTGCTGCATGGAGAACTAATAAGCATTTGTCCCCTCCCAGTTTCATTAATTAACAAATAAGCAATTTTACTGTATTATCTTAATGGAACCAAAGTTACATAACAATTCTGTTGTATGAGCTGATTTGTATAACACCAGAAGCATCACAAGAAGGCAAAACCATAAGACTACGTCTGATTTTCTTTATCTTGCCACTTTATCATCGGCTACATATATTCTCTACTACTGGAGTTCTACTATGTTATCTACATTAAAACAATAGTAATGATCTGCAAGAAGATTAATCCCAGATAGAAGAATAACCAATAGATGACAATATTTGTAGCTCAGAGTTGGAATGAGGGATCCTTGGTGCTCTTTGAGCTTGGTTGCTTTCTTGCAGATGCTTCATTTTCCCAAACTAGATAACATCAACAGTAAAAATGGAAGATAGGTTTGCTCTCAATTTATATTCTAGTGCAGGGCTGTCAAACTCCCAGCCCATGGACCGGATGTCTCACACATTGACCATGCCCATGCCCGGTTTAGCGAAAGGGAAAAAGTCCCAATATGTCACGTGACACTGCCATGACAACATGAGTTTTTCACCCCTGGTCTAGTGCCTTCTCCTCTTAGATCTTTAGGGGAAATAATACTTGCTCTTTAAAAAACAACAACCCAATTTTAAATTTCTTTGCAGGCTCTACTTTATCTGCTAATCTCAAACTGTGCTATAGTTACCTGATTTATCCTGTTCATCCTCTACATAAATCCTCTATCCCCATCTAGTTAATTTTAAAGCCTAATCTGAATTCTAATGTTGCAGATATCTTCTGTTTCTTGTAGTAAAGTCGTACAGTACCACCATTATATATTTACACAGTGTATTGTAACAATCACTGCCCCCAAGTTAACTTAGAAAAGTTTGGCTAAGTTTACATTTCTAGCATTTTCCTCCAAGTAAATCCACTTTTTTTTCCAGATCAACTAGTATTGATGCATTGATTGCGATAGGAATTGACTGACCCACTTGTCATTTGAGACTCATGGTAAGTGCTGATACAAAGTGACTGGCCCAATGTCACTCAGACAGCTTTCATACTAAGACGAATGGGATGAATAGAAGTCTCCTTGTTTCTAACCTGCTGGCTTAATCATTAATCCAAATTTGGCTGTTATATTAATGCATATATTATAGGTTTCAAAGCAGCAAAATTGATAACTGTGATTGAGTTAATTAAAAATGAATTTGTTTGTTACTGGTCATTCAGGTAAGTATTTTAAACAATTATTTTCCAACTTATAATGTTGTTGATATACACATTGTGTTCATTCTCAACATTATAATTTATACAATGTAGTAAATAGAACACATTGCCTAGGTAAATATGAAAAGCTCTTGACTTTGCATGTATACTGTGATTCACAGGGTTTCAATAGATTATAAGCAGTTAAATTTTCATCTAGGGAAAAATTGTGGCTTCTAAATTCGGCACATTTTCAGATATGGATGTCTATAGAGATGAAAGCGTTGAAAATCTGGGCCTTTCATTCATTATTTCCATTCCCTAAAGCAACAAGTAAATAATCAAACCTTGAGGCACCAATTTGCATTATGGTAGGAAATTCATGATACCACATCTGGCATGTAAAGGGCTCAAAATTAATGTGTTAACTGAAAGTCATGAATAATTAGAGTAGTTCTACAAATGTTCTCCTTTTATAAAATTGCTCATAATGCATGTACTTTGTATTATCAAAATGGAAGAAAATGCTATTTTACCTTTCTTAAGTACTGCTTTAAGATTGGATAGCATGGTAGGATCAATACATACAACTTTTTGTAATCCCATAGTATTTTAATAATACTTACTCAGTCTAATTTCATGTTTAGAAATACCATTTATTTACATATATTTGTAATATATTACATCTTGATTTTTTTGTTTTACTGTTTATTGGATATCCATCCCCTTAAAACTGGACTAGAACTGATATATACACTAAAGAAAAAATATCATTTTGAGATTTATACCAATTATAACTAAATGTTTCCTATATTCTGCAGTTCTGGAGTTCTAGTTCCTCAGTAATCTTGTGATAATGCTGATTTTAGATTTTTCCTTCATCACTTTATTCATATTGCAATCTCTGCTCCCACTCCCTGAAATATTGTTCACAAGCTCAATGTTTTCTTTCATCCTGATTAGTAACTGTTAACAAACTATTTCTGTAAACTGCTTTTACAATACAAATTTATCTTACCACTTTAACTATTATTATTTCTTTCTAGTAAGGGGAAAATTACTTTTGTATTGCACATCCATTATTTTATATAATAAATTTTAAAATGATAGTAGCAGCATTTCTTTCTGAAAAAAGGAATGAATGATTAGGCTATATTTTAAAATCATCCATAATAATACCCCAGACAAGAGAATAGGTCATGGCTCTTAAACAAACAAAACTCTCTGGATAATCCTAGTATGTTCCCAATTATTTATCTCCTTGTCCATCCATCTTTTGTTGCATGAATGTTTTTCAGAGTATAAATGTCTTGCAACTCATATAGATATTTACTGCAGCAGATAATCAAATAGCTGTTACTGGAAAAAAAGAAAAAGAGCAACAGTTAATAATATGGACCATTGAAATATTAGCCACTCCATAGGAACCCCACTGTGCACATAGAAGAAAAGCAGATATCTACAGCAATTCTTTCAGCTTTGCTGATAATAAACTGTTGGACAATTTGGTGACAAATTCATTTTAACGTTGTCTGTTTAGAGGCTGACACTCACCAATAGGCTTTGTAAAAAGAATTATTTAAGGAGACTTCTGAATGGGAAACCATGTTCTCGTTTCTTCAATAATCCCTATTTTTTTTATTAACAGAAGAGATTTTATCTGCTCTGCAGTAACATCCTTATTCTCTATCTGCTGTAACATCTTTAAAGAACAGCAGCTCTGCCACATGAAGAACAAGCTAAGTGGATATATGGCACTTTGTAGTTTAAGCTGTTCAATTGTTTTGAAGTGTATCTCTTTTTAATGCTTAATCAGTTCTTTTGATGTATAAATCTACTATTTGAAATGCTTAATTTGAAAATAATATTGTTGTATCATCATCTGAAAGTTTATATAGGCTATAATTTGAAGGCTCTTCAGGACCTTTTCTGCTATATCTGACCACTGTCACAGGGTGAGCTTTAGAAGGACACTTGAAGAAAAGGTGCTATTCATTCATTCATTCATTCATTCATTCAATTTGTATGACTGTCCATTTCAACCAAGTGGGCAGTTTAGAATTCTAAAAAAAAACAAAAAACATTTAAAAACAATAAAAACAATTCAAAAATAAACATATACAGCAGCAGAGATAATTAACCAATTAACACTAGAGCCAAGAAATGAGGCCCTTAACATATTCAGTGCCCAAGGCTTGGATACACAGTTAAGCTATTAAAGCCTGACTAAAGGCCAACAATATTGAGGTTATTCTTCAATCTCTGAAGGGAGAAATTTCTCAGGGCATAGAAGACCTACTGTGTCTTCTGGACCCTTCCAGCCAATGCTCTTTGGCTAATGGGACCTAACTGGAGAGTAAAAACTATTGGGGAAAAAAAGACACTCCCTTAAGTAACCAATCCCAAGCCATGCAGGACTTTAAAGACGATACCAATATCTTGAATCGCACCTGGAAACACAACAACAGCCAGTGCAATTTACATAGTAGTACCATGTTGGTGATATAACTGGTTGCCACCTGATGTTTGAGCAGGAGAGGTGAGTCGGGGGGGGATGTATACTGGGTCTGTCTGGCAGTGTGTCAGCGTTCCATTTAAGTTCAAAAATTCACTCAGCACTCAGATTGTAAACAATCTAAATAAAAGTTTATTAAA